>JAOBRC010755338.1:0-17266 GCA_027575255.1 Scolionema suvaense | reverse complement strand
ATAACGTGAAACATGATTTTTTACCTGTACTTGATATGAGTGGCTGAGACGTGGTACCCCCTATCTTCTCATGGCTGTAGTATAGTATTGCCACCACTTCAGCCTGAAAACCATTGGAAAACCTAATCTCCACATCAACAGCTATCAGAAAGTCCATGTCCCAAAAATTACATCAAAAGGTGACCCAACCCCACCTATATGCCTGGACTAATAGTTGTTTTTACTCTTACTATTTTCAGGTTGTCATTTAAAGGCCATTTACTGAAGTTGGCAGAAACAAAATCGTTTACCTGTTTCCAGTATCTTACCAAGAAAGCATGTGAAATTTGATGCTACAAGACGTGCATGCAACAACTACAAATAGGTTGACAGTACAGTGACTTGCTAACCTGGAACCAGATGCTCTTCCTCCCATGGAGGCCTGACTGGCCTGTTCCCGTGTTCGGAGCCACGGTCAAGAGCCTAAGCTCCAGTATAGAGGGATGGAGAGATCTGGTTCCAGGTTAGTGACTTGCAGACCATCAACGCCTTTTTCTGCTCTGAATCGTCTTTTACTGTAAACTATTCCTCAAATTTGCTGTAATTATATTTTTGGTGTGTGGTTAGAGATATGTAAAAGTGAATTACAAAGTCTATGCACGAGTTTTCGTGTATGATTGCCTCCAAACCATTCAACGCAGTCCAATCTCTATAATCCTCGTGGCACATACAGCACTCAGTTTTCGCGAGTCATCTTGAATAGCAAAGCTCACATTCGCATTCTCCATTTGACATATGGGTCAGTCGAGCGATAAATTTAATTTATTCAGTGTGCCGACCGAGACATAAAACAATCAGCTCAAATTGGATTGGCCTGTGTTGGCTAGCATAGACAATGCGACATTGTTCACGAATCGTACGATGTGCAAGCATGCTGCAGATGTCCAGCGAAACAATAGACTACGGTTTCAACTAAGCTCTTGAAGAGGGCACCTGCCTGTACAACATCCAGTGCGTTTAGAAGGCCTTGGGAAAACGAACAAACAGTGTAGGCCACACTCGTTTCCAGCCCGTGCTACGCTCCCTACTATAGACCTTTTCGCAAATGTAGAGTAAGCCTAAATTTGCATTGCATCGTGGGATGGCCAGGGGCTTTATGACACAGTGACAACAGAAAATGGTTTTATATAATTGCCAATATCGTACTTACTAGGTAATATAATGTGCTCCTTTGCGGATATAAGGCACAACTAATAGTTTGTTTACCCCCTGGCTATCCCACAAATCATTGCGTACTAGACTTGATCCACTATTTGCGAAAAGATCTATTGCAAAGCGTCCCCGAACAAATTTTGTCATACTTTGATAATCGAAATTCCCTCTTGAACCTTGCACCATTCTACTCTTTTCTCTCATAACTTTTTCCAGTGGGACATAAAAACATCATATGTAACAAAAGACTATGGATGTTGATTGATCATTGATGTCAGAATCGTAACTATCGCACAACCGTGTGGTCTCTTTCATGAGAGACATGATTTAATTCATTAACTTCTATTCTTGTCTCTAGTATCAAGGAAACTGATTTCGAATGCGCAAGAATTGGTAACCATGTAAGTTATAACCTAAAGTAGATCACAAAAAGTTGTTGTATTACAGGTGCGATACTATTACGGTTTGACGTGTAATAGTGCAATATAATATGCTCAGTTGGCAATAAAGTTCTCGTCTCGTTTCGTGCAAACATAAGTTTCATAAATTCAAAATCATTTTAAGTAATTAAAATTATTTTGTAACCTACAAAAGAACTGTTGCATGCGTCAATTGTGAGGGGAATCGAGTAGGACACTTTCTCATATTTCCCACCCATAGAAATTAATTCCGCAAAACAAATTTAAGATTTCAAATCCGCTGAAATAAATTCTGTGAAATTGTATTGTATTTTTGTACCCTCCATACGCAAAAATTAATTCCTCATTCATTTCTTCCTCCATAATTAATTCCCCTAACGTTTCTTGAGGATGTTTGTTGTACCATTATGAGTTTCAGTGGCAACTGTGAAACGTATATATTGAGTGTATGTAAATGCCTGCGTTTCCGACTTGTCTATGAAGCACATATCCAACATGATTTTTTGACTGCTTTAACACTTGTTGTTTGTGCAGATTCATTTGCTGCTGAATATTCTAACTTGTTTTCAATTATTCGCTACCTGAGATATATTTTCCGTGCTCTCTAAGGGAAGATATGAAAGATTTTGTTTTTGAAATACCAGAGACAAAATCCTTTTCGGTTATTATGTTCTTTAATTATGGAAATGTTTTGACGGTGTACCTTACGTATACCCTGGCCTTTTTTACTTTTTTTTGTATAGTGCTCATAACGCCAAAATTTCGTATATTATGCCTTTGTTATTGTGCCTTTATCGAGTGACATGTAATTATGTACTTAGAAAATTTGTTTTGTATTAATTCGATTATTTTCCTTTATGTTTTCCTATCGTACGGTCTAAGTCCTGGTGCCAAACATGTTGGTCGATACTACTGGTAGGATAGTATTCCGGGTTCGACCCCCGGCAGGGCTATGCATTGTTCACGGGAGCATCTCCTGATCCTTACTATCGAGAATATCTGCGAAAAAAGAAGCCAAGAGAAGGGACACTGCGTTATGTGGGACTTGTACCTTAACCCTATATCTACTTGGGGGGAGGGGGCTCTGAGAGCCCCTCTGTCGGTTTTTTTGCAGATATCTCCCGACAGGATAAACGTTTTGCGGTGAAATTCGGTGACTTTTCAGGAACTTCTATATCTCATTAGAGGCAATCGTTGTTTTTATGAAATTCGGATGTCTTCATCCTAAAATTTGGGCTGAATTAGCAGGTGGTAAGGCAATGTTCTGCATTTTTCAAGTTAAAACACCACAAAAACGCTTGAAATAGAGTTACATGAGCCTGAAACTATCATTTAGGAGTATTTCCCTACTTTTACGATAGTTTTTGACAGATTTTGAGCTTCCTTAGGTTTTTGGGACAATTTTTAAAAATTCCGACTTTTTACCAAAAATTACCACCCATTGATGACGTCATCACTTTTGTTCTACGTCAAATTGTTGAACTATAAATGCTTAATATCCGTGCAAAGTTTCATTACCATAGCTGAAGTAGTTTAGGAATTAGAGAGCCTCCCCAGAGTTAGGGAGCCCCTAAAAGGCCCAGTAGATATAGGGTTAACATAAATAACATTTTCGTGTTGACCTCAACGGCATGAATGTAGTTTATTTCTTTGTAAGTTAAACCAATGAAGTTTTTATTAGAATAATACAGTAGGCAAATAGATTGCACAAACAACTACTCTTGCATACCTTCCGATGAACAGTACGATGCTTAGAGCGACTTCTTAATGTGGTAAAAAGAGATCAAGAAGAATACAAGTAAAACTTCATCACTGTAGCTATATATGATGCTTCACGATTGACGCTTGTACGTGAAACTGAGGTAAATATCAAAGTGACCTGAAAAGTTTCATCTCAAAGGCGATATTCGGTAATTCCCCCACCCTTACCCTACTCCCAATAAAAGAAAGGTTATATGACTTCAATAAATCTCTTTGAATCTGTGATAAGTCCGAAGTGTCCAAAATATATTTATATTACCTCAATAGGGTGGCCAATTGGCACGCTATAGCAGGTTTATATTGCATTTTCGCATGGACGTATAATAAACATGATTTTCGATGGTATTTGCATTTCGGAATTTGTTCAAACTTTCTTCAAAAATGTCGTTATATGACCTCAATAGCGTGCTTTATTGCCATAATATGACGGGTAGATACTGAATTTCCGAAAGATGGTATGTGCATCTCAGAAACCGTAATAATTTCGAACTTTCCTAAAAAATCTTGCTATATGACCTCAGTTGGGTGCCCTATTACCATGATATTACGGGTATATATTGAATAATCTCTAAAAGATCGTATTAGCATCTCGGAATCCGTGATATTTTAGAACTTTCCTAAAAAATATTATTATGTGACCTCAATAGCGTGCACTATTGCCATGATATGACGGGTATATATTGAATTTCCTAAAGATGGTATTTGCATCTCGGAATCCGTGATATTTTAGAACTTTCCTAAAAGATGATGCTATATGACCATATTAGGGTGCCCTATTGCCATGATATGACGGGCATATATTGAATTTCCAAAAGATGGTATTAGCATCTCGGAATCCATGATATTTTAGAACTTTGCTAAAAAATATTATTATGTGACCTCAACAGGGTGTCCTATTGCTATGATATGACGGGTATAGATTGAATTTCCAAAAGATGGTATTTGCATCTCGGAATCCGTTATACTTTAGAACCTTCCTAAAAAATTAGATTACATGACCTCAATAGGGTGCCCTATTGCCATGATATGACGAGTATATATTGAATTTCCAAAAAATGATATTAGCACCTCGGAATCCGTAATATTTTAGAACTTTCCTAACAAATGTTGCTATATGACCTTAATGGGGAGCCCTATTGCCATGATATGACGGGTATATATTGAATTTCCAAAAAATGGTATTAGCACCTCGGAATCCGTGATATTTTAGAACTTTGCTAAAAAATATTACTATGTGACCTCAATAGGGTGCCCTATTGCCATGATATTACGGGTATATATTGAATTTCCTAAAGATGGTATTTGCATCTCGAAATCCGTGATATTTTAGAACTTCCGTAAAAAATATTGTTATATGACCTCAATAGGGTGCCCTATTACCATGATATTACCGGAACATATTAAATTTCCGGATGATGGTATTAGCATCTGGGAATCCATGAAAAGTTCGAACTTTCCTAAAAAATATTGCCATATGACCTCAATGTTTGGGCACAGATGTATGACCCATGATTTTTGTCAAATACCTTTACGGTTTGAGTGATGTCCGTGAATTATGTTTAAAGGCTAACATACCCCCCCCTAGTCTGAAATGATTTATTGCAAAAAGCGACTGATGCTATTGCCACAAAGTTTTACGAGTTTTCAACGGTTTTGGAACTATATTATTGTTTTTAACAAGCGTTTTTGGAAAATGACTAGTTCGAATATAGTTGTTTATATATTTAGTGCAGCAGGGTGTCCAAAAACGGGAGTAAAGTCCTAATTGTTACCATATGTTGTGCTTAAATTTCAACTGCGTGTCATTTGCAAATGCCGGCCTAGAGTCTAAAATTTCGCCCGCGTTTATGGACAAGTATAATTTGTTGGAGTTTCACGTCTATACCTATGGGAGAACTTAGTTTTCTGAGCGGGTGGTGGTGGAAGCACCGACTTGTTATGTTGGAGGTAGCCAAAACGCTCGGTATGTTAATCGTAACGCAACTTTAATTTTGTCGCTTTTAATAACATAACCCAAATTCCGATTTTCTCCTTCATTGGCGAGAGTGCTTACGAAGTGTTGGTACCGCCATACTGCAGTAGTATTTGTTATGCAGAAACAAGTTTCATACTTGTATTTAGATTTTCTTCCTATATGTATGAATCACCATGATCAGCTTCAGAGAAGAATTCAGTTCAATGCACTAGTAGTTAATGTTTGAGCGTTCTACGTTTCTTTTCAACGGGTTTCCTCTGATGTGAAAAGATGCGCGCATTAGGATACTGAAACAGGAACTCATTGACTAAGGTCACTGGCGACCAAAACAAAATGAAACCAGTCCATCAGACAGTTGTTTGCTTATTCAAACGTCATTTTCAGAGGAAGCAGTATAAACTTAACAGCAAATGCCATTTTGTCATGTAATATGAAAATACGTAGGTGACTCAAAGAATGATTCAAAACAAGCTTTTCCAGCAAGATAGTATTTCTGTCCATTTGCATGATTCGTCATTAAAAGTGGTAGGAGTCCAAGGTTAAAGGAAAAAACTGTAAGCAAACTTTCAAAACAGTTCAATGACGACTAATGTGTGACCACGCTAAGACAACTCTGTGACATCATATGTCCAGCTTATTTGAGTATTTGACTATTTTCAAACTAACGTCCAAAGAACGAAACATGCTTATGCCCCACGTATGCATTCCATAAAACGTATGATACGAAGCCACCTCAAAACAGAAGAATAACTGATGGTTCAGAAGGGTAACTCTAACGTTCGAGGAAATCATGCGATGGGGAAAACGAACCAGTAACAACGTCCTTCATTAAAGGAACACAAAATGAACTCGAGTCATTGCTTCGGTTTATATGTGAGAACAAATGCGAATACAATTTCTAACTCTACTAAAACCTAAGTACACATCAAGAGAACTAATAATTGGGGAATAAAGTATTGCAGAATTAAATTTTGCGGATGGAGGGTTCCAAAGAGACAAATTGTGCGGAATATATTCTTGCAGATTAGACGCCTCAAAATCGATTTAAAGAGTTTTTTGCAAACTGACTAATTCCAATAATAAGGTTGTGTAAACACTACATGCCTCACATGTTATATAATGTGCTCAGAGGCCACAATATACAAGAAAGCAACATTGGCCAAAACAACCATTTATCTCATTCTACCTTCAACTGCCAGGCAGAAACTGCCTCTCAACGTCGAACAAGCACTGACCACGTGAATTTGAACAATCAGCATAGGATGCAGAACTACGTTGGTTTAAAATGAACATTTTTTTCAATCACACTCTTTTTTTATAACAACCAGTAAATTTGAACTGAGCCTTATTGTTCTTAATTTTTGTCCGATCTTCAACTTCATTTGTTCTTATTTTCGATTTAATGCAAAATGTTGTAAAATAATACTGGTGTGAAATTTTTACGTCGTGATTGACGTATGATCATCTACAACACAGATTTGCTTTCTCCTTAAACAAGTGATCCATCAAAACAAGCAAATGTATGGTATTTTACTGCATCACACATGACATCCACTCATTATTTACCAAATTTTAAGAATTGCTGTTCTTAATATTTGGCGGTGAAATTCAGCCAGGGATTGTTCTTCATTTTTAGGTAAATTTGAGGCTCGTATTCTTATAAAATTGTTCTTATAAAAAAAGAGTCCACCAATAGACAAAATTGGTTAATTTCCATTAGGCCACTTAAGCTCCACCAATCAATAGCGGTCGCATAGAAATTCACATTTGCTGCAACTCAATCATACTAAGAAACAAAATACACACATTACGATCGACTACATGGGTGGGTGCAACAGTAGAAATCAGTTTCAATTACGCTATTAGGCAATACAGTTTAGAGTCCGCCAATTGAATAATAAGTGAATTTTCGATAGCACCATTTAAGTCCACCAATTGTTGGTGTTGTCATAGACGACAAATTTTATGCAGCTTCCCCGTTGTACGAAGCACAATACACACATACAACAGATTATGTGCCTCGCCAAACGCTTGGCCAAGAAATACAGTACACACATAACAATAGCATATGTGCCTCCCTAAACGATCAACAGCAACTGTTCTAAGCAATACCAGTATTCTCCACCATCACTTTCTGTCCTCATGGGTAGTTGGTATTCTGCACACCATCGCAGATGGCCCGGGTTCAACTCTCACCACTTCTTGGTTAGTTTCAGAAACCGCATTGGTTGTGCACGAGATAAAATTGAAATCTGATTCATCACAATGCCAAAATACATGACTGTACCGTGTGCATAACTGTGTCGACTGTGTGCATTAGACGGCGGGAGAATCAATACAAGACAACCATCTGAACCTTAAAGACAAAACAAAAGATCAACAGCTTCATCTTTGAAATATGGCAATATGGCTGATTGATAGCCCTATTATTGAGCAAAACCAAAAAACTGACTATTAGATATTATATATATATATGAAAAACTAGCTCAACACACCACCCCCCCCCCACACACACACACACACAATACTCGTAAGTTCCAAATAGACCGGGTGGCTTGAATAAAGGGAGTTGCTGGAAATTTTAGTGGAATTTGATAAAAATAAATAACCGGGGTGGGTGGAATTCGTTTCAATACCCGTTTAAACAGACATCATAAGTACGGTTCAGGTAAACGTATGTTAACCCTACTAGACCCGGGGGGGGGGGGGCTACTAGGCCCCCCTTCCACATTTTTAATTATTGCTCCGGAACCGCTAAAGCAAAAGCCATGAAACTTGGTGACTTTGTCAGAAATTTATCTGAGAGTATTTTGGCCGCCAAGAAAATTTTCATGGTACCTGCTGTGCGATGACGTCAGCATTTTTCTTCAAGGGGTCATGGTAGAATATTGTATGATGATATCACTTCTCAGGTATAAATCGCGTGTTTTACCCACTTTTGTCCTTATTTCTGAGTTATTACCTCTATTTACAACTTCCCGAACGTTCTAGATGCCTGACGACTTTTCATAATCCATTTTCAGACGAATTTTGAAATTTCCGACGTTCTCCGAGCTGGGGCAGGCGTCTTTGAAATATGATGACGTCAGCATAATTAATGACACCTGCTGATGTTTTACCACCTGTTAAGTGTGCATTACAGCATGGACTATATTCCTACCCAGTTTCGTGGTTACTGCTTTACTACAACCGAAGTTACGGAGGGGGGGCCTAGTAGGCCCTCCCCCGGATCTGAGATGTCAAAAAAAGCCCGGGTCTGGTAGGGTTAACATACTCAAGAAGTTAATTTACAAGAATACAACATAAATATCGACAAAAATGAATGGATTTTTTGAGAGACGTAACTCTAATAAAAGGGATAGATAACAAAAATGTTTCAAACCTAAATAAACAAAATGTTTCAAATCTAAATAAAAGGGGTGGCTAAAATAAAAATGTCTTGGGTGGATTTTTTTTCTCCAAAATTAATAAGTGTCTGCCCCGTCTATTCAGAACTCGAGAGTACTTGTGATCATTTGAAATTGGGATCGTTCAATAACCTCATAATCTGCTCAAAATCGGACAAAACTAGGCAATACTAATTAAAATTCATAAACGCAGTAAAATATTCAGAAGTCATACACAGATTTTCGGCAGCAATGTTTTAACAGATTTGCTAGCCTTCGTACCAGACCTTCCACGACTTCGGGCATGGTGACATGTAGGGTCTTTGCATCAGAGAGCAATATGCCATCCATCTGCCCACCAATTATTTGTACATATTTCGCTGTATCCAAGCAACTTGTACACAAATGAATATCCTCCATACCTGTCGTGTGTTCACCCAACTAGAAAGCTCTGCCCAATAAATTACGCAGCAATTCTGGCATGTATAAGCACCTACATAATAAGTTAACAATAGAGCTTGGAAAGGAAGCGGGACAGCAAAACAGGCTCCAATGCAAAGACCCTATGCTCAGCATGAAGTAGAGGGTCAGGAATGAAGACTACAGATTTGCTTTTACAAGAGTTTAAACCTTTAGGAGATAGTAGATTGAGAAGATCAGTAGCGTCGTCTCAATTCTCATGGAACTCCACCTTGAGTAGTAAAAAGGTGTATCAAAGTTTTCAGATTTTGCACCTGTACCCTCATTTAAACACAACAGAAATACTAAAGTAGGACAATACAAGAAAAGAAACAAAGAAGATGCAGGTGTTCACTGTAAACCAGGGCATGCGACACTCAGATATCCAGCCTCCCAACAGACGGCAAAACAGTTTTTTGAATCGATTCTGTTACACTATAGCTTGTCAGGCTATCAGGAACCCTGTCGATGCAATAAGTCACAGGTTTAGGCCCTTTTTCACCAACTTATAGCATACTTGGCGGAGTATACTAACTACAATTTTACCAAAGGCCAGGTTGAAACTTTGGCATGAGTTTTGCTTTGACAAGATTGCTAGGTCAAAAGTTATTTTTTCACAGGCTTGTCATATGAAATTTGTTCAGCCGTTCGACCTTTTCTAGTACAACCACGGAAGCAAATTTGAGATACAGATAAGGCCATTTTGGCGAAATTTGGGAGAATCGGTACTAGCTGAGACTTTCAGCCGTTGTTTCCAAACCAAGATACATCATTTCGTTACGAATGCTTCAAACGGCCTAAAAATCTATACAAAGATTGAAAGGTTGGACAAAGTATTTTGTGAAAGGTTTTATTTTACGCAATGGAACACTGAATGGATCATACTTGCAATGTCAAAAGCTACCTGTCACATGTATACAACTGCAAGAGAGTTCACCACAAGTTCTGGGCAAATTTTTTGAAAATATCTGACTCTATAAATTCAAATTTGTCGAAACGTTTTGTGCCAACAGTAAAAACATAGAAATTGTCAATTCAAGCCTCTGCATGCACTATTCCGGATTTTATTACAAAAAAAGGATGGCCCAGGCCATCAACATGACCCAAATGATGAGCATCACAACAAGTTTCACTTACTTTGCAGCTGACCGTGCAACATAAAAGATCCAAATAATGGGCTTTAATATAACAAAAAAAAGACAAAATAAGGCAAACAGTATAATGTCTCCAACAGAAGAGCCTGGGGCTTGATTAGTACCATCTTTTTTTTCTGTCTACTTATATGTAGAATATGAAGAACAGAACACTGAACTAGCCAAAATCGGTTTAGTTTCCGTGATGTTTTTCTGAGTTTGCACGATGAAATATGAAGGCTCACATAGATGGCTATCTATGACTGAAAATTCACATGGACGAAAATCGTACGGAAACTCAAGCATCACCACATTGAATGTTAATTTGATATGTATGCATACTGTTGATGTTAATAACACTATCAGGATTTCAAGACCCTGCTGCTAATTATAATGTAAGAAATCAACACTATTGTCACATTATGCTCGTTCAAGAAAACTGTTGCGACAGTGCTTGGTGGTTACAATCCCACAACTTTTACAAAGATTGGCTGTTGAGAGATGACGTTTTCTAAGTTTAGCTTTGGCTGTCCTTAAAAATATTTTAATTATGTGTTGCCAGGTACCCGATCTTATGAAATTAAACTGAAGCAGTTGGCAGCAAAAACTTTTCTTGGTCAAAAACTGGCTTTCAATTCACATCCTGTAAAATTTTACCGGTTTCAATACAAAAGTGTGCACAACTTTCTCCGCCACTGTGAAAAATCACTGTCGAGACACTTCCAGCAAAATAGCAAGTCGTACTGATCAAAGTTAATAAACGAAAAAGAAAGTCCTTTGAGGACAGTCAGACAGCAACTCAGAAAATCTTGTCCAATCATCACTTCCTATTTGAATAATCACGATGATAAAATGCAATATTGCTATTAGCTACTGGATATACTAATACCAATCAGTTTCTATGAACAGAACATAATACAAGGTCATCTTTATGAAGCTTTCCGATAGTTCTAATCATGCAAAACATGTAAAGCATATCAATATTGAAGGGTTGCTTGGTTGATTGAAATACAGTGCTTGTTGGTCTGTTTTTACATGAAACAAGTCTATAGCTAATTAGGTCTAATTTAGGTCTCAATTAGTTTAATGCAGGATCATTGTCAAACGTATACACAACTAAACTTTGAGAGGACCATACATCACTGCTGATTATATGTACCCTACAACCTACCAAACTTTCTGATTTTGTCTCTTATTTTATTCTTCTCCAATTACAAAATGGGATTCATTGGTTAAGTCCTACCTATTCTACATGCCACCCTGCTCGCTTGCAGCTGTCACAAGCTAGGTACATGTTTTGATTCTCCATTGACTTGAATTAAGTCGTCGCTTTTCACTCACAGGCAATGTGCACCTGATATAGTGACCAGGAGCGCGGAGCGCGACGACTTGATACTCTCGTGCTGCCAAAAATAGAATGCATTGTATTGCAGCATTCTCGGGTCATATATTGACTGGTAATCTGGACACTAGTGCTGAATATAGTAACCAGTAGAGTTTGCGCTAGAACGAAGCACTATTGTTTGAGTTTGCAAGCACTATTGTTTGAGTTCTGTCTCTGAGCGTGCTCAAGATGTAAACAAAGTGGTGGTAGTTATGGTGTTACCATGAATACAATTTTGATAGGGGTTGTTTTGTTCACAAAGATGATTTTTATCTATACAAAAGAGTCGCTCTGGTTGTAAACATGCCCGTCGTTGTGCATGGTGTTAATTGTAGTATCGACCCCCTGGCATGTTTGTCGATATATGAAGCCATACATGAATAATCAAGCTCGTTTGATGTGCCATGGAATAATTAGCGCAGGCCTGTAAATAGCGCCGGACATAGGACTTATGTCCGGCATGACCTTGGGAAATTGCCCAAATGTCCGGCATGTAACATTTCATGTCTGACAAAATTGTTTGGCATGCTAAACTCTCGCTCCTTTCTGATGTCTGGTATAAATTTAGAATTTCTGACACAATAGATTTTGTACATAAAAAAAAGAGACTGTTTGCGACAAAACTAAAACAGAACAAGTTTTGGAAACACTCCCTTCAAGTTCTGGTAGGTACACTTTTGTTCATATTCCGCAAGGAGCCCTGAAAACATCAAAATAATCTCCTAATGCCTAACTAATGTCCGGCATGATCCATTCTATGCCTGACATTTCTGTCTGGGACTTAGGGAACGTTTATTTGCAGGCCTGTAGCGATGTTTGAAATTATCAAGTCGAGCTTCTCTTCCTCATCAATAATTGGTTCCAGACAATTTTAGGTTGATGCTTTATTAGCGAGACTTTGCAAGTCAAATTCTCCAGGAAACGCTAACGCAAGCCACAATAGAACCAGCAAAGTTATTATTTTGCTGAGCAGGTGATCTTTCATCTCCCTACTCAATTCTGCTGATCAGTAGATATAATCACCACCCATTTGTAGAACCAAACAAACCTCAGATAGTGACTATCAAGTAGCGATAGAAGCTTCGATGAGGTGTCACCCACATAAACAGACTTTCAAACCCACAGACTGACAAAAATTACATTCCAAACGCCAAAGCGGTTTTGGCACTTTTACATGTGCGTACGAAAGCACCATTTCATAAGAGATCCTTACTGATTACATCCTCACAAGGGCCAAGGAGTGCGATTCATATGGTGTAAATTTATCTACTGTAGGACAAGACTCCGCATTAGCCGCTTCACTTGCGGAAAATGGAAAATACAGCCATTGCAGAATTTAGAGTTATCAGAATCCTTTTGTTTGAAGACTGTTGGGACGGATTGCAGCCTCTCTTTCGTGCTCTCCCTTGCTTACCCAGCTCATGTGCGTTTCACAAATACGTTCAGACAGCTGAGTGGCAGAGTTCAAAACAAACAGCTTTCACTGCCGTGTTTACAGTGGTTGAACCACATCTGTGAACCAGATGCTTACGAAACAAAGAACATCCAGCATGAAACCTGTTATCTTTGGACTCCAGTTATTCATAGTATGGGTTTTATCGATAGCTAGGTGTAGACCGCCACCACTTAAAACTGACTGCTCACTGTCAGTTAGACTGATGAAGTTTGGCCATGAATGTTTTGATTTCGATTTGTCAGCCATGTGTTTTACTATTCTGTTGACCACAATTTCATCTGGCCCAATAGTCTTTAACACTCATCTTTGTTGCCCAGAATCAGTTGCGCGCTACAAGTTCTGCAGCATGCTCACAGACTGTTCAAGAAATTCAGTGTTTCTCACAGTTTGCTCACTTTTGCCCGCTAATGAAATTTGCTACGTCAATGAATAACCAATGAGCAGAGACCCTGTCGCCTGCTCTAATGCAGCAGAATACCATAAACAATTGACTCTTGGCACGCATTTCAGCTGTTGCTGTATTATATACATAGCAGAATTAGTATCAGAGCCTTTATTCTATTTTTGCGAGATGTTCTTAATTTTTCAACATGCTGAATGACATTGCTGGTCAATGTTAGCAAACCTGGTAATTGGGTGAAGTGTGCTAAGTCTGAATACAGGCTACAAGTTCTCAACATTGCAACTGCACTTGACGATTATTTCCTGATCATTAGCAAGTGAAGCTACAGGTTCTTCATAAGTTCGATCACCTTCTTTACACCCTTCCCCCTTTACACATGTACAATCTTCATATCATACCTTGCAAGAGGATATGTTGCCCGGGAGTATGCATACATGCTCTTTTGACACCATTTCATTTCAACTGACCTGCTTAAATATGTGACCATGAATAAAATGAACGGCAACAGCACTTCAGACAACAGGCAACTACCTTATTTGTAGAAAAAGTCATGCGTACTAAATGTCCTGCAAGTCGCGCAATCTTGCCAGATGGCATTATGGCTAAAAGTTGTGCATATTTAAAGTCGCGTTGGGGCATATACGTAAAATTCGCGCGTATTAAAAGTGCGCACACAACTAATTTTGAGTTCTTCAGAAAGTTGAAATGTATGATATGAATGCAACTTGGCTTACGTATAATTGAAAAACACCTTATAGCAACAATCCGAAAGATACAGCATGTGCTCAAGATACGATGGCCGCTATAACAATGAAATACAAAGATACCATTGAGACTCGATTGCGCCCCCTCCTTAGAAGTTTCTTCCCATCCTTGGAAGCCCCATTCAGTGAAGATAGTTTAGTTCTGCATATCACCATTCAGAAACGACAAAACTCATATTTATAATTGGAATGATGTTCAATTTCAGACTTCTCGTTTAATTCCTTTTCAGATGTGGTACCTGCAAACATATCTGTCCCCTAGAAGATTACATCTCAGTTATGATTATCTTGAAGTTAATTTGGTAACACTTCTATTATTTACATCAATTGTTGCATCTTAGGCCTTGTGGTACTAGTATTTGCTAAGAGCATTAGGTTATTGAGTTTGTCTAAGAACATGGACACCATACGTTCCTAACAGGTCTCTCTAGAAATTTCACCCAGTTGCAAAATTATTAAAAGTTGCACGTACTAAAAGTCGCGATTTGGGATAAAATTTTGCGCGACTTTTAATCTGTGCGAATTTTTCCAGCGTGACATTTTCTACGAATAAGGTAGTGCTGAAGTGACCACACTACTTTTCATGGCTGCTTGTGGCTCAGTTACAGTATTAGTTTGCAGTTGGAGAATTGGGTTGTGATAAAGATAGTATGAGCAATTTTCTGCTGATTTTCAGCGCTTCCAAATTTCAGCAGATTGCTGGGCTATGTATACCAAACGCAGGGGAAGAAAGTTACCAAGTTTCATGGGTGTAAGACTGTAGGCAGTTCCTTTTTAATTTACATTAATGTGTAGACATTTCACTTTTTCCTGGTCAAATTCTTATAAGCTGACGTGGGTTTGTTGTCAATATTGAATGCTTTGTTAGATTGGCGCATGCTCATGTGGAACTGTATAAAAGTGTATTGTGGCCTTAGCTCCAAAAGCTTGCTTGTCTATGCTCTAGCTATGTGTTGTACATGCCAGTGAAGTACATGCTCGTCAAACAAAGCAAATCCAAAAACTATATTTTAGTTTGAAAGAGAAACAGAGTGCTACAGATTGAAACAGGCTCACCTTGGTCCATATGTTCCTCTGTAGATGTTGTTTATGCTATGTAGGTAAGACCAATTCCACACCTTACGTCGTTACTGCTCAGTGGATCTGCAGCCTCTATACCAGTAAGCAGGGGGTTGATGTCCTGTAACCTAACCTGGGGGCCAAGCCCTAATTTTTTCACTTACCCGGCCGTTGTTACATTGCATCTGACTAGCTTGGCCGGCTTGCGCTCGAAAATGAAGTGAGAAAGTGAACAAGGGCAGATGGGTGAGCGGAACGGTGGCTTGGGTTCCAAGGTTACCTGTTACCGTGTATCTTTCTATTCCTGTAAAGTAGGTACCTACTGTCTAGCTATCCAGCATATACCACAAAAAGTAGACACTTCTAACCTTCGTGGCAGCACACTCGCTTGGCTTGACTAAAAAAAGCTTTATAGATAGAAAGAGCTGGTTTTCGGATGAACACCTGTCTTCAGCAGCTGGCAACCAACTGCTTATTATCATTTCTACTAACCAGTACATCTCCTTTCTTTAGAGATAATCTCACACGAACTAACATGGTCTCCAAGCTTCAGCAACCGTTCGCATCCGTGGAAGTTAGCTGAGCTAGGCCTAATTTCAACATGAACAGGATAATCTTTCTTGATCTGTTGATGCATCAATTTGCTAGTCGCTGGAGCGTGTAAATGATAGTCTACGGGTAGCTAGGCAAGGTAAATCCTATTACCACTCAATAAATAGATTATTCTTCCTTTCGTTTGTAGCTGTAGGGAAAACTATGAAACTCAACAGCTTGCTGGTTATAGCCACGCTCCACGCTCGGGGTTCTGCATCGAAAGCTCTCCATAATGGCCGCTTTGCACACTATATTCCAAAATACGATCTAAGATCTGTTTATTTCTCTATTTTTTCGTCACACCTGTGCTATGGTTGTCAAATCTGGGGCCAGAAAGGAACACCACATGCATCAAAGATATCAAAGCTACAAAATAAAGCCCTTCGTATATTGAATTTTGCTGATTTCAACAGTAATGCTTCTCCCCTATTTAAAGATAGTAGAATACTCAAGCTTAATGATCATATTTGTTTGGAGAATGTTTTATTTGTTCATGATTTCCTACTTGGTAAGCTGCCAACTTGTTTTAACAGTTTCTTTACAAAAACAAGTTGTTTCTACAATATTTCTACAAAGAACGCAAGTCTTGGTTGCCTTTTTGTCCCATTTGAATCACATACTAGATATGGACTGCATTCAATTACCCACTCCTGTATCCTAGATCGGAATTTTTTTTACTAAGAAAATGGGTTTTAATTTGTGTGAGTTATCACGAGTTCAGCTCAAATCCAGATTAAAGCAGTACTTTTTTGAATTGTACTGATAACTTTATATTGCTTCCCCATTATCCAACATGGCTGTTTCTAAGGTTGTGTATCTATTATTTTTTCTTCTATTATTTTTAATATTACTATATTATTAAAAATCTTATTTTTTCCTTTGTTTCTTTGCTTGCTGTTGTTTGTTAGTGTTTCTGTTTGCTTTGCTTGTTCATTTGTATGTGTCTCCTGCTAAAACGACTACTAGAATTAACTGCTAAATAAAGCATTGGGGGTAGGTTCCTAGAACAGAAAATGCTCTGCTTGTGCCTGCTCCTACCTTAACAGATTGTTGTGCTCAAATCAGATGCAATCAACATAGCTTAAGTCTTCCTACACTTGCTAGTACGATTTGCTCTTAATTTTCTGTAAGTTTGTTGTTTGTATTGTTTGTGGATTATTTATGATTTATTGTAGTTCTGTAATTCATTGTTAATTTTATGTTACTGTTCGCGATCAGGTAGGGTTTCGGATCAAGTAGGACCCTGTCCCTACTTGATCTGCGCATGCCAGCTAGACCCTAC
>JAOBRC010755227.1:0-10208 GCA_027575255.1 Scolionema suvaense | reverse complement strand
AAGGGGGGGGGGGTTCATACTATGATGTCGTTTGGCTTGCGTGTGATAATTTGCGTAAGAAAGTGGCTGTTTTCAGGTTTTTCCCCAATGGGTCAACAATGGTTTGTCTTTTCGTATTTGGCGTGGATCTTGGTGGCAACAAAGCATATTGTTGTAAGCCATGCTTTATATCTTGAGAGCATGTTGTTCTTCAGCATGCTGGTGGCAATTTATGTCAATTATGGCTGTTTTAGGGTTGTCGTACTCCCGCTTTAGCAGAAGAGTCCTGTGAAATGAGGTCTGTCTGTCTGTCCATAGTTTCCTAGGGGGTCGGAACCCCCACCTAAAAAATTTTACCCCCACTTGCAGTTTTCAAGCCCCACCTACATGTCTTAGACGTGCCCCCACCTACAGGTCAAAGTTCTGCCATATATACAAGATTTGCAGCAATAAAGGTCATCAACACAACATGAACCAAAGAAAATCAACATGAACTAGAAGTGATATGCATGAAACAAGGAAAGCCTAGTATAGTGCACCTGTCCGACTTCCTTTTTTGTTGACTTTCGAAGTTTGGTTAAAATGGAGTAGCACAACCCCACCTGCAAAAATTTACCCCCACTATATTCTCCTACCCCCTGCAGAAATCCAGACTTAGCTCAACCTCCATCTTAAGCATTATTTTGAAAATTGTCGGACCCCAGCCCCAGTAGGATGGGCGAGTGGAAATTATGCCGTCCGTCTGTCACCAACGCATTTTCCTGCACAACCGCTTGATGTATTTTTCTGAAAGTTTGCATGAAGGTCAAGATCAATAATTTAAACAAGTTGATGAAGCCTGATTTTCTTTAAAAAATTCTAAATCTGTTCAGTACTCTTTTGTAATGTTTGGTGGGAAACTTCAGAGCAATAGTAGTTATGTTATAGAGTAGGTGCCATATCTGGGAAAACTCCTCTTCGTCTTACAGGTGGCAGTTAATGCCCAAAAATGGCCATTTTTAGGGTTTTCTCAAAATGTTCCTAGATCTGGGCATTGCTTTTTTTGTAATTTTTGGTGGGAAACTTTAGAGAAATAGTAGTTATGTTATGCACTCAGTGTGGGAAAAGTCTTCTTCGTCTTGCAGGTGGCTATTTACAGCCAAAGATGGTTTTTTTTAAAGGGTTTTTCAAAGTATGTCAACATCTGTTCTTTTCTTTCTTGTAGTATTTGGTTTGAATCTTAGGAGCAACGATAGTGTTATGTTATGGACTAGGTGTAATATCTGGGAATATTCTTGTTTGGCCTGCAGGTGGCAATTTACGCCCAAAAATGGGTATTTTCAAGGTCCTTCTGTCCATCCGTCACTAACGCATTTTCCCGTACAACCGCTCCATGCATTTTTCTGAAATTTTGCATGAAGGTCAAGACCAATAATTAAAATTAATTGATGAAGCCGATTTTTTGGAAAATATTTTGTTTCCCTTGCTGGTGGCAATTTACATCCAAAATGGCCTTTTTTGTGTTGTTTTTCCATTCACAGGAGTGCCCAGTCTACCTTGTGTCTTAAAGCGCTGGTATTACCATTCACAGGAGTGCCAACCTGCCCGTGTCTTAAAACGCTGGCAAATCTTGTTGTTTTTAACATTTTACTATTGACTCTGGAATAGAAGATTTCCAATTCTGATTAATTTTCATTTATTTCTGCTTCCTCGTATAAAATATTTAAAGATAAAGTATTTGTGTGTACAGGGCAATAGTACTTGTGATATTGGCCTTGTATCATATATATGAGCGTTTGCGGGTGACAACTTATGCCAAAATTAGGACTTTCAAGAACGCTTTCATAATTTTCGTGTGGGTGGCAACAGCACTTATGTTATGAACCACTCCTGGGATGGTGGAAAGCCTTATGACCAAGAGTATAATCCCATTCTGATTCACCTTCTTTAACTATGATTGTCTGTCTATTCTGTCTCTAATGTGATCTAAACTTTCATTGCACAAAAAAAGTGTCGCGGGAGTCCCCACATTCTGTTTACTTGTTCTCTCTAAAAGAAGGCCTGCGACATCAGAAAATGTATATAGTAATCATTTCTTTGATTTTCTTTGAACAACAGTGCCTGAATTAGTCAGGAGATATTCAAGGTTTGCAAGAAACATCCTTGCACCCTCGATTTTATTTCCAACATTGTCACAGTTATCTATTCCTCCACACAGTTTAGAAGCTGGAAGAAAGCTTACATTTAGAGGAAAGAAAACTTTGATCCTAGGGTAAGGCATGCTGACCTTGGAGGTATTATGTGTAGTGTGAAAATAATTCCACTTTCTTCATAGTCAGTGTAGCAGACATGTAACTTTTCTGACATGTGTCGGATTTCCCACTTTCTTATTTTGTTTTAGATTATAGTGCTGCCTGTTTTTTCATGATTTGACTTCAGTTCAGTGCTACCATTGAAGAAATTCACTGATTTCCCGACTTCTTAAATGGACTATGGTTACATATATAGTGCTGCTATTTCTTCTTGGGCTTCCTGTACATGCAAATATGGTTTAATGGGGCATTAGAAATCGGATCATCTGTGTCAAAAAAATAAGCACTATTTTCATTTGTTTTCACGAGACTGTGAATAGAGGGGTGGGGCGATTTTGTCACATTTTTGCTATTTTCCCACTGCTGTAAAGCCTAAACTTGCTGAAAGACACTTAAAATTATTGCGGAGAGACATTGACTGGAGATTTCTCATCTTCTGCAGAAAAGTATTCCAATTTCAAATAGAAATGAATACTATGCTCTGGCCTTGCAAAATCAGCTTGCAAATGATCCGTGAGTCGAGAAGATCAATTTAGCGGTTGGTCACTGGCGAACGTTTTGAAAGAGATTGATCAAGGAGCATCATGGTCTAGTTGTTCTCGTCCCTTGCTGGATTACCCATTGGAATTAACAATCAGAAAGTCTGTGATCACCTATTCTCGTCAATTTGATGATTACTTTTGTTGATGAAGCATCATACCAGTATAGCTTCAAAGCACACGTGTTTTGTAATTCGCGAAATAAAAAGACGACGATCCAAGGACTTTGTGTTTGAATATTTCATGGAGTGAAGTTTTTTTGATCTGTGTTTTGTTCGAGTGAACCAACAGAACTTGCATAGAACATTGCATGAGTTGGCTTGCATATAAGCTGAGGTGATCTGCAATTATGATAAGTTTACTACACATAAAATGGCAATAGTGACCACCGTTGGAGCACAAGACTTGATCTGGCTAACAGATCATGTTGTTTTTAAAGTTTTGTTGGTAGACGTTACTCATTTTGCTTGTTACACAAATCTCCTTATCGTTGACAGGATTGCAGTTGATGCAATCAAGAATATTTAAGTGGAAAA
This sequence comes from Scolionema suvaense, assembly GCA_027575255.1. Taxonomy (NCBI): domain Eukaryota; kingdom Metazoa; phylum Cnidaria; class Hydrozoa; order Limnomedusae; family Olindiidae; genus Scolionema; species Scolionema suvaense. Next base: position 6,863 of record JAOBRC010755227.1, on the reverse strand, counting down.
CTTAATGTTGTTGGTTCTTGTCTAGGTTTTTTGCAATCGCTTGTGAGGACCGGTTTGGGGCTCCAATTGAGTTTTTGTCTCATGTTCGAAGACATGAGGACCTTGTTTCTTGGCACATTTTAAAAATAAAATTGCATGCAATGGAAAAACTTTGCGAAAGAGTCTCTGAACTAAAAAATGCACTATTTCTTGTAAAGTTGTCACCAATCACTCCTAAAACTTAGTAAACCTTTTTGAGAATCGTCATCGTGCAAGGCATTGTGGGATGGCCAGGGGCTCATAGAAATTATTGTTATAGTGGGCATGAGCAATGACTTTGTGTGATTGTCAATTTGGCCGTCAAGCGGAAATTGGAAATAAGGTCAGTGCATTGGACTTAAAATGTTGGCCATCCGGCAGCTCATAATGAACAATGACATTGCGTAATGATGATTTGCAAAAAAAGGTATATCAACTTATCGGGTTCAAAAGCGTCATCTGTCTGGCCACATAAAACCGCTCTTGTGCATGTGACATTTTACTGCGTCATATCTAAGTATTCACCTACTTCTTACGAACCTCGAAGGAACAGTCTTCAATGGGCATCTCATAATAAAATGGTCATATTAAATGTGGGGCATTCGATGTGGGTGACTCACTACCATCGCGAGATCTTCATAATATCGTATTTTTCTTAGTGTTATGTGAGGACATAGCATAACCTGGAGCTGGTCTTACTCAGGATGCTATATTCCAATGGCGTGACTTAGTCAGTGGGTTTTCACTTACATCCACTCAGGATAATGAGCTACCTTTTTGTTACACCACTGTTACTGCTATGTCCCCCTTCTACGGAAGTGATATTCTTGTGATGATGTTTACTTTTTGGCCAAGAACGTTCAAGTTCTGAGGATGCTTCAGATTATACCCTGAATATAATTGCTAGCCTGTTCAGTCAATCTTATTGGCCTCTGTCCAACCAAGAGGCCATTTTCCCCCCTTCTGGAAACAGACAAGTCTTCTTTGTAATCTGGTGTGGCAGCGTTGGAATAGGAAATGTTTCTATGATCAGACTAGTCTGCTTCATAGAAAATTAATGTCACATTAGGAGACCACGTGAAGGCTCTGCTAAGTCATATTTCTGTGACAGATGTTTTTTATTTTGTAGATAGACTGTGCTTCTCAAATTCCACCCTCTTCTGTTTTATTGCCCATTATGGGATGTGGAGTTTGTTTTCCATTGAGTGACGTGGATGTCCTGAAGTTTATTTTATATCATTGTTATTGATGTTTGTGCTTTGTCTTTAACGCCACACAAAAAGTGCTTCACTGGATCATGGATGGAAGCAAATTTTAGTTCTGTTGCATTCAAAATATTTATGAGGAATTGTGTGTAGCTTTCAATGCCATGTGATAGAGATTGTGGAAGTATTATTTTTATGAGCTAGATTGTTGCATAAAATTTTGTGCTTCACTGCAAAGACTTAACCCTATTCTGCCAGGGCAAGGGGGTAAAATTAGCCCCCTCGGAAACTTTTCATTATAGTTAGCCAACGTTAAAAGTTGAAGAGCTGTGGTTTAGGTACTTTTAGTATAATTATATGAGAAACATTTTGGCCAATTTTCATGGTCCTACGTTGTACGGTTCCCAAGATCTGCCGACATCGGTTGAGAGCAGATGTGCCAGAAAATTGGTCAAGATCCATGTTTTTAACTATTTTTTGCTGAAAAATGGAGAAATAGGTCATGAATGAAGTTTTTTGTACATAAAACATGGTTTTTCATGGCGTAGGAACAATTTCAGGCGAAAAAATCAATCCCATGATGCATTGCAGGGCAAAAGGTTTGTTGAACATGCTTGCCTTTGTCTGAAATATTTTCTGGTGTACAGTGAAGGGGACAATGGGAACAAGCATTTTTTATCTTCCATGTTCTGTATTTAGATCACAGCTATGTATATCGACGGAAATCTAAAAGGTGGGTTTCAAACGGTCAAGTCCTATGCTGAGTTCTGTGCACAGTTTAAGACCTGGATGGAAGAACGAAGTCTACAGATATGGCCGCCGCGACATGGAGAAGTCATGGCTCAAGACTACCGGGATGCTCTTGATTATGTCAATAAACAGGTGAGATTTCAATGCAATTTATTATTACATCTGGCTTATCAGTGAGAGGTCAGCAATCAGTCGTCCTCGCATCACTCTGACCTTCGCCTGGTAATCTACGAATGCCTCCTTAGAGTGTTGAAATGCTCAGCCAAGATGTTCTAGCTCACTAGGGTAGCCTTCAATGTTTTCCAGATAATGGCGCTTTTGAAATCTAGTGTATCACAAACAAAGAGAGAAGATGAGGATGTTTCTTGCTGATGTTGAGGGTACTTACTTTGCATACAAAAGGAAACCAAAATTATAGTGCTTCATGTTGTCATAGAATGACTCTCCTCACTATTATCCATAGCTGTTTATCGGTGGGGCTTGATTCACATTCCTGTCTAGAGTCTCTGTGATGATATAAAATTTCCTGACTTTTGAAATCTCACTATCGAAAAAGAGTTTTAAGGTGGGTTTTGTTCATTCTTCCATTTTCATGTCTGTCTATCATTTGCAATTGTTCTCAGCCAACTGGTCCGCATGATGATTGAATTAACTTCGGTTGGTACGTGAAAATCTATAGCCAAAACAAAGTGACAAAGCCGGATGTTTTAAAAAATGTGTTTTTTTCAAGTTGAACTTCCTTGCCTTTATTTATGCCCGCCGAAACTGACTGTTTAAAATTATGTCGAAACCCATTAGTCATTTTATTTTATTGTAATTTTTTTAAACTTAAAATCAATTTGTAGTTAATTATGCTATAGACAATAGCCTTTAAGTTGGTGTCTGAGGAGTGTGAGTTAATCATGCTCACTTCACTGAAATTTGTTGTGAAATGGTCAAATACTGACCGAAAAAGCAATGGGAAAATTCAGATCTTCTGATGTTAAAGAATTATTTAATCATAGTTCAAAGTGTATATGGTGTGTATGTAAACTGCATCCTGCATGCCTACTTAAGTCTTTTTGGGTACGACAGGGCTCTTTTGATGACCCTGTTAGTGGCCTTTTTATCTTAGGGGTTAATTTTAAAAAGAAATGTAGGTCTTGGACTCCTTCTTTAAATCATTACTGCCCCTTCCCATTACAGCTTACCCTTGTAAAACAATTTCAACCATCATCCATCTCTACAGGGCACTTCTACTTCCACTCCCCCACCCCCACCCCCTTAGCGTGAAAAACAGGTGCAATACCAAAAAAACATATCAATAAAAGTATGAAATTGTACTGAAAGGCACTTGGGCACTTGCACCTCTAAATTTGAATCTCCATGTTAAATTTTCACACACCCCGCCCCTGAAAACTGAAAAGTATAAGCTATTAATGTATGTCAGTTCATATATGTGTACTTAGTTTTATGCTTTCTGAAAAGGGAATAAATGTTCTGATTTCCTGTCATTATATTTTCTGAAGCTTGCAACTGTAGCAGAAGAACGAGAACTCAACGTTGATTCATTTGCAAGCACAGCAAAACCATTCATTGAACGATTGCACGAAGTTTGGCTCTGGCAGAATCAACATGGCACCGGTTATAGGAAAGCCCATCGTTCCTCGATGATTGTGCGCAGGCATGAAAGATATAGGTAGGCTTTCCTTATATACCAAGTATTACGGTATTGCCTTCAACTTGAATTTTTTGTGTTTGCTATGTTTAGCGAAAATTATTGCGTTGATTTAGTGCAGATTTTATTTAGAGAGCAATAGGTTAACTAGAACACCCATAGTGCGCTCCCCCTTCCCCCGCCTCTCTTGGGATGCAGTGTTGGAAAAATGCCCAAGAGAGGGGATAAGACTTTTTTGTGAATAGAGTGGAACGGGTTATAAATATATGTTTGTCTGTGAACTATCACAGTCATGGACCAAAAAGGTCTGTAAGTGATTTCAAAAGCATGGTTCCAAATTTAAGTTATGGCAGTTAAGTCTCACTCGAAACAGAACAAAACCCCTCTGTGCATGATACTCCTTTGTGGAGTCTTATCTCAAAAATGACGTATTGCCTTACCACTGGCAAGTTCTGTCTTCTGTTCGAAGTGGAGATGCTCAAATATTAACAAAGTGAAAGTAAAATTTAGTTCTGCGAACATCGCAACCTTGTTGTTGTTTTATATTCTGCCTATTGAAGCGTTTTACCATGGCAAAATGTAATGTTGTGATCTGACTACCTTTGATCCAGTCTAGTGGAAAGATTATTCCGTCTTTTGTATGCACTTGTATGCGCGGAGAGATTGTCTTGTCATGTGTGAGATAGAAGAAGCTTACCGACATCTGTTGCTTGCTAGACTCAGTTTTGTAAGTCATTGTAATCTGTGAGTGCGTTGTCTCCTAAAGCTGATGCTGAGCTTGTCTAAGACCTAATTCCAGTAGCGTGACTACTAACTCCTAGAAAGAACTAGTTTTAAATGCCTTTTCACTTTATTAAGTTCACCCTAATGAAAGATCTTCTTAGCTCTTGTTACCCTTGGATTGCCATCTGTATTTTACAGAACACTTCATTTGGTAGAGCTATGTTTCATGAATATTGAGCAGCTTACTTAGTGCGAACTGTTGATCAGATAAGTATTGGCTATCTGCATGCATGGCTTGTCTGATCAATGCTTCTCACAAGCAAGGATTTTGGGGCCCATTTTTAAACCTCTAGCTTATTTGTTAGCATTTGAGTTAAAAAGAAGGGTGAATGTCTTTTTTTTGTGGAACGGGTTCCTGATTAAATTTTTTAAGGGGACATTTGCTGAATTGTTTTTTAGAATGAAAACTTGGGTTCAACAGCTGGTGATACAGGTCAGCTTGATTGTATAGAAATATGGTAATATTTGGAATGAAGTTTTAAAATCATATTATATAGAAGGATTCAAGGTTCGTTATATTTGTTTCAGGAAATACCTGGAATTAGGTCGTATTGAAGATTTCATCCAGCTGCGAGCATACTTTGAACGACGCGAAATCCTGAGTCATTGGTTAAAAGACAACATGTGGCTTATCTCAGTATTGGGAGAAGCTGTGATACGAAGTTTGAGACCGCCTGTCCTTGCTCCAGATTTTACGTTTCCAGTTCTTGGGAATGATCCAGTTGCATGCCTTGTGCAAAGGTGTGGAATAGTTACATTACTTTTTTTGTCTCTGTTTTGTATCATGCATTTGTTTACCATGAAGAACATGCCATGGAATTTTGAGGGACAAGTGCGACACTTACTGTGTTGATAATTTCTGCAGGCTGAAGTAGAATCATTCAGGGCTAAGCATTAAAAGGACAGGATCCGATAGAACTGTTGTAGTTCAAATTTTTGAGATTTATAAATTTATGCAAAGTAACAGTACTGCTACTAGGACTACGTATTTTGGCCATAGGCACTACCAAACGAAAAATATCTTGATTCTTAATTTTGGAATTTCATTTATCCACCCCAAAATTCAGATCCTGATCAAACCCTCATAATTTCAATTTGCTAAAAAAGCATAAAGATTGAGTTATAAAAGTATGCTACCCCTATTGTGGTTGTTTGTATGTCGAGTAGAACTAATTTTGCTCAAAATATTAGCATTTATTTTCAGATGCCTGTTTGATACTGCCTCTTCAAAGCATCCCAATTGAACACTACCGTTTTGCACGATGATAGTGCTTGGTTGATGGTGCAATTGTTTGACTCAGAACTTTTTTCTCAAAACATGTCTGATGAGGTCATCATATATTGGCAAAAAAGTTTTGGCCCAAAATTAGTTCTAGACCATTTTTAAAGCCTTGTTTTATGTGCATGAAATCCCATTTACCCCTCAATTCACTTGATTTTTAGTGAAAAATTGTGAAAGCATGGATTTGCGCCCATTTTTTGACATGGAACAGTTGACAGGTGGCCAGTATCTCAGGAACCCCTTGAGTTGGGACCATGAAATTTGGCCCAAAGTTCATCTTTTCTCAATCGCTCGTGCGCTATAAATAAAAGTTATCAGGGGTTTTTTTTACTTATAGTTTGACTAAAAATTGATCGTTGTACCTATAACGGGGCATGTGGATGAATTTTCGTTTTTTTGGCTCTTATTTTGCTTCTCTTCATTCATTTTCAATGATGTAGAGGTTAAATGATTGCTTGAAATGAGCTCTTTCAGAAAATGTCTTATTTGAACAAATTTCATGCTGTAAGCGGTGCAAACAAATTTTTGCCTCAGAAAATCCAAATTTCGGAAGAAATAATGTTCTTTTTTCTGCTGCAATTAAAACGCAACATTTCCAGTCTCAATACATCACTTTTTGTCAGAAATGCCCATCGGGAACCTTTTTTCACCATTAAAATTTTTTGTATTATTACCTATGGAAAACTGTACTGCCGGTCTGCGAATTTCAAATGCATGTAATTTGCAGACCGGACCACCTGGATGATCGAAATTTGTACCTTCTCCCTCATTTATTGGCAAGAATAAGTAGTTCAAATTTCAAGGCCTCAGCTGTAGTGGTCTTCTCCCTAGTTGTTTTGTGGAGTAGTCAAAAAGGCCTGTTATGCATTATTGTAGTGTACTAATTTAGCATACCCTCAGACCAACTATCAAGACGTATACAGATGAACTAAACGAAGTTGGGGATGTGGGCCCGAAAAGTGCTGTTTAATAGCGTTCTATCCTTTGTGTAACTATCATGTCTTATTGATCTGAACACTATTGCTTTCTTTAGGTTTCTGGAAACTGGTCTTCACGCAGACTTCAATAAAGTCAGAATGAAACTGTCTGAATTAGCTTCTCTTCAAATTAATGCCTTCTACAAGAAGGCTCAACGCCTTCATCAAGCTATTCTGTCAGATCCTATGCG
>JAOBRC010755116.1:0-10209 GCA_027575255.1 Scolionema suvaense | reverse complement strand
ACTTAGTCATAATGAATCAAAGGGCAAAAAGTGAATCTACAATTCGGGTTGGTCTTCACATTGTCAACCAAACTCAAAGATGTCGACCACTGATTGGATTAGGAACCATGAAACATTATTGAGGACGTCATTCATCTGTGATTGCCATAGAGCATGTATTTCTGCAGGGGAATGGCCCACTAATATCCTTGTTGACTTTTAGAGCTCTGGAATGGCTCCTTAATTGTGGTGCATTCGCTTAGTGCTCACTAGGCTGAGGGTTCAAATCCCTCAAGCTTCTGGTGGAAAGCGGGAAATCCCGAAAGTAGCAGTGAAGTGATGAGCAGAATGCAAATCTTAAATTGAATCATTTCTTTTACTTTGAGAATATTGGGCTCGTAGCTATCATGTTGAATAACTCACCCTTGGCTTCTCAGTTAAACTTTGTTCATGCCAAATTCTTTGGACTTACACTTTAGTGGAAGATTCCTATAAAATTGAGCTCAGTCCTTCAAGCCGTTACCATCACTTTTACTGGATAACCGCTCCATCAATTTTTTGAAATTTGCGTAAAGCTCGAGATCAATAATCAAAACAGTGATGGAGCTGGAATTTCGAAAAAAATATTTTGATCCAGTTTAGGGCTTTTTTGGGATTTTTTCAATAATGTAATTGGTTAACCCTATCCAAGTATCCAAGGCAGGCTCTTCTAAATTAGAGAAAGGTGGGGAAAAGCGGTGGGGGAGGCTTTTTTGCCCACTGGTCATAACTTCTGTCATACAGCAATTTTGAAGCTGAAACATGGTTATAGTTCCCTTTGCCCTAGAACATTTAGAAAATGCAGATAGGAATATTCCTCATCCCAGACTTCCTGAGATATGACGACACATGTTACCATAGGTACAATAGCCTGTGTTTTGCCTGACTTGGCTCAAGAATCAGGCTTTTGCTCGTACAAAAAATAGAAAGCTTGGGTCAAATTTGCTGAAATTTGTTTTGTTGAGTTTGTTTTACACTTTTGCGTAGTATTTTTAGCATTAAAACAACATTCCATAAGTTTAATGAGGATTTTTTCCAGATTTAAATTTTCAGAAATTTTCAGCCCTTTTTTGAACATTGGCCCAAATCACGTGACTCGTGGACCAAAACTATGTCAAATTTGGTCAGAATACGCATTGATAAATTCTATAAGGTAGCTTGATTTGCTGAATTGTTCCGAAAAAAAATTATTTAATCGTGTCTGATCCGGCGGACCTGGGGTAGGGTTAAGGAGCACGTCTGGGAAAACTCTTGTTAGGCTTTGATATCGCTAATTTTACATCCAAAACTGGCCAAAAATAGTAATTTTTCACTCTCGTCCAAACATTTGAAGAATGTTTCTTTTTAGTACATTTTGGTGTGAATCTTAGGGACAATTTTACCTAGGTTATGAACCATGCATCATATCTGCGGAAAATCTAATTTCACTAGCTTGCAGGTGGCAATTTTCATCAAAAATTGACTATTTTCAGGGGTTTTTCATAATGTTTCAGTATCAACTCACCAGTTTTATGTAATTTTTGGTACAAACCTTAGCGACATCAATATGCTAGTGTTGTGAACTATGCTTCGTATCTAGGAGCGCTTGTGTTCCGCTTGCAGGTGGCAATTTGTCATAAAATGGCACTTTTTATTGTTTATTGGAAGATATTTTGAGAACGCTTTGTTAGGTTTTTATAATTTTGTCATGAAGTATGTTTCATATCTGGGAAGTTGCCATTCAGCTTGTGGGTGGCTATGGTTGCTTAAGAATCGTTCTTTTTGTTTGTTTGTTTTTTAAACGTAAGCCAAGAACAACTCATCAGTGTTTCATAATTTTGGTTTGCATTTTGAGTGTTAGATTGTTTAGGTTCTGGTCTGTGTGTCATTATGGAAAACCCTTTTTTGGTGTGGACGTGTCTAGAACTGCCATTTTTGAAGTCCCCTTAAAATTCATCTAGGTCTGTGTCAATCTGTTCCTGCAATTTTTGTTCTACGAAGTAAGTCCAGTATAAGCTTGTTGAGACTATTTGGTTGCTTTGCGAAGACTAGTGTTCGAAGTAAGCATGGCGTTTTGTGCGAAAATAGTTTGTCGGTTTGTTCATCAAAGAGCACAGAATGGCTGTTTACTTTTTGTTTGATCTAATTCAAAGATGTTCAATTATGTCTGTGGGATTCCACTAATTCTGTGACATAATCGTTGTATTTTACTTCTTTTCTGCCGCTATTCAATTCCATGGATTTCACTGTATCAGACGTACGTCAATAAAAATACTTGTTCTCAGTACAGTGAATTCAAGCATTTCACTGATGTTGCTTGTAGCATGTTCAAAGGCGGATGCTAGCACTGATGTAGATTACTGATGTAGATATGTACATATTTTTTTAAAGTTTTTCAAAAGATTTGTTCATTTCTTTTTTGTAATTTTTGGTGTGACACTTTGGCAATAGTAGATATGTTGTCGGCCTTGTGTGATCTGGTAAAACTCTCATTTGGCTTGCGGGTGACAATTAACGCTCAAAAAAGGCCGTTTTAGAGGTTAAATGCAATGGATCATTGAGAAAATCTTGAACTCCCATGAGAAACTCTCATTACTTTTGGGTGTGGTCTGTTTTACGACCAAAAATTGCCAAAAATGGCAATTTCGAAGGTTTTTTCAAAAGACTTTTCATAAACTGTTTGTCATTTTCGGTGTGAATCTTAGGTGCAACTCTGTGTATGTTGTGAGCCACGTTCTATATCTGAGGAAAATCTTGTTTGGGTTGCAAATTGCAATTTATGTTAGAAAATGTTGATTATAAGTTATTTTTTTCCAAATAATGAAAAAAACTGCTCAGCCTTTGTTTGTCATTTGTGGTATGAGTCCTAGAGGCTCTTCTGCATATGACTCTGGAAAATATCGTTGGGCTTGCAGGTGCCAATTTACGTACGAAATTGGCGATTTTCACGGTTTTTACAAATGTGTCATGCGGTTCGTCCGTTTTTTGTCATTTATGGTGTGAATGACAGGGGCAACTCTGTGTACGTATCTGAGAATAATCTTGTTTGGGTTGCGGGTGGCAATTTTCGTCCGAATATGGCTATTTTCAGGGGCTTTTTCCAAATATGTTCAAAGCGGTTCATCAGATTTCTGTCATTTTTGGTGTGAATCTCAGGGTCAATCGGCATAATTCTGTGTGATGACCCATGCCTCATATCTTCCGAATATATTGTTAACCTTGCGGGCGGCAATTTATCTCATATTGACTAGGTTATTTCAAAATATTTCAATAACAAAGATCCATGCATTGGTGTAAAACTTCAGAGCAGTAAATGTTATACGTTATGTTTTTGTAAATTTTAGTGTAAAAGGTTACCACAATGTTAGGTATGCTGAGCCTATGCAACTGTTTTGAGAGGGCTAGCGTTAGATTTGGATGTGACACGTTTTGCTGGAAAATAGTTGTTTGTTTGTATAAACGGGCAATGACTGGCTTTTTTTATTCTTGGATCTAGCATGAAGATTCTCAATGAAGTGCTCGGGAGTCCACTAATTCTGTGACTTCTTGGACTCCCGCGTTTGCAGAAGAGTCCTATGAAATGAGCTCCTAGTCCGTCCTTCCGTCCATCCTTCCGTAAGTCCATCACCAACGCATTTTCCCGGATAACCACTCAATGAATTTGTCTGAAATTTGATGTGAAGGTGACAATCCGCAATTGAGGAAAAGTGATGGAGCCAGAATTTTGAAAAAAATTTTCGTTTGGCTTGCGGGTGGCAATTTATGCCCAAAAATTGCCATTTTTAAGGTTTTTTAAGAATAGATCAAATCTGCTCATTACTTTCTTGTGGTTTTTGGTGTGAAACTACTGAGCTATAGAAGTTATGTTGTTTACCGTATATCGTATCTGGGAAAACTCTCGTTCGGCTTGCAAGTGGCAATTTATACACGTTCAAAAAGGCGTTTTTGTTTTTTTCCAAAAATGTCAAAACGGTTGGTCCGGTTCTTGTCATTTTTGGTGAAAATAGTAGGGGTATTTCTTTGCATGTTTTGAACTGTGTGCCATGTCTCCTGACAATCTCGTCTGTCTTGCAGGAGGCAGTTTGCGTCCAAAAATGGCGATTTTTAGGGTTTTCCCATGTGTTTCTTGAACGGTTAATCTGTTTATTGTTATTTTTGGTGTGTGTATTTCAGGCAACTGTACGCATGTTTCGAACCATTTGCCATCTCTCTGGACAATCTCGTTTGGCTTGCAGGTGGAAATTTAGGCCAAAAACTGGTATTTTGCATGATTTTTTCCAAATAAGTCAAAAACTATTCATCTGATTCTTGTCATTTTTGGTTCGAATATTAGGGGCAACTCTACACAAGTTTTGAAATATTTCCCTTGATCTTACACAAAGATTCTCTATTAAGTTTGCGGGAGTCCACTAACTCTGTGACGTGTTTAACACTTGTGATGTGATTTGATAACCCTAAGACAGTCGTATTTGGAGTTTTGTATTATTTATTTTATTTTTTTTAGTATTCATTTATTTTTTTTTTTTTACTTCAGGCTGTTGTATTCGAAGATGAAAACTCTGCATTTGATGCTGTAATGGATGGACAGGTACGTGAAATTTTCCATCTGCGTGAAGCCCATTTGCTATTTTGTCCAATCTATCCAGGCTCAATTTGATGTGTTTAGTTCAACAAATTTAGCTTACAATTGTTTCTTTCTGGCTTATTTGACCATTGTGTGTAAAAAATAAAATGCAAGAAATCGTACAGGACTAGTCTTTTACGTCTTTGCGTCTTCCAATTAATAAAACGCATATTCCTGTTTCCATGGAAAATGTTTGTATGCTTACTCTATGCCTCGGCATTGGTTTCCTGTGCTTAGCTCGGTACTTAATAAGCTTAGCAACACTGTTATTTTTTATCCTTTCTCCCCTACTGGCAGCATCTGGGGAAAAAGTCTCCTTTTTGTTGTCTATCAGACAACCGTTTTGAGCAATCTACAATTCTCTCTATGAACTTTCTTTTGGTTAGATCAGGTATTGCTGCAACATTTTCCCATATTATATTGCTGTTTGAAGTTTGGTGATGCCCTATTTTTTCAGATCAAAAAGGGTGATGTTTTGTTGATTCGCTATGAAGGTCCTAAAGGAAGGTATGCATTATTTTGCTTGCTTGGTTAATGTCCATTTTTCTTCTGAACAAAAGATTTCCCATGGGTCCATATGGTGGCCAATCTTAAGATAAACACTACTAGAGTAACGTATGAGTCATCTTATGTACCTGTTTGTGAGTCACTTTCCTAATCAGATTTAACTGGTGGTTGCATTTGATTTATGATAATTGAAGCATTTTCAAGGGGATTTCATCTCTTTAGTGCAGTAAACACAATAAGGACACCGAGACCCCTACACTCTCCCCTCTCCCTCTCTCTCTCCCTGCGTCTTTCTTTTTTTTACATATCTTCTTACTGAATAAGCATTTTGCCCTCGAATGTTGTGCAAACTTTTCATTTTGTTGGCTGCTATCAGTTAGTTATGGTGGTGGTGGAAGGAGGGGGGCAGAGATTCTGTTTGCAGTTACTAAATTACTGCCTGGTTATTGCTTTTTGTCAGGAGTCAGCTGTGATACTAGACGGCGTAATTATGCTCGTTCACAGAATATGTTTGACAATACCTCCATTCCTAATTCGTTTCTATTAAAATTTTTGCATTTCACTCGTTGGAGAATTATGCAGCTGACAATCTTACCTGGTAAAGATTTTTCTCAGAAATCTCTTTCAGCCAAAACTGGTATGATAGAAGTGTCGGTGACAATGCAGGTTACCGTTTGATGCAGCTGTCATAGAGCTATATAGCCAAAATTCCAAACCCCGGTTCGATACTACAGAAAGAAAATGCGATTTTTGCCTTAATCTCTGCATGGGGTGTGATTGTGTGACGAAGTTCATTATTCATTTTTCTTTGATGTGTGCCCAATGTATTCGTCCGAGATTGGCTGTTCATGTACATGATATGTTGTGTTTTTCAAAGCAGTCATCATTTTTTTTGCACCGTTCACCGTCTATGTACTGGACATTTTCTCATAAATACTTTGTATTCGTATGTGTCATTTCTCTGTTTTGAGGTGGTCTTTACTAGAGAGCAGTGTTTATTAAGGGGAGGGGGATGTTTAATCGAACTGAGTACCTGATTGTACTGCCTGCATTTGTTAGTGGGTAAAGTTTGTGAATTCTCATTTTCCAGTCCTGGAATGCCTGAGATGTTATCTCCAGGTGCTGCACTTATAGGAGCAGGACTTGGTGCTGATGTTGCATTGGTTACAGATGGTCGATTTAGTGGCGCTTCCCATGGTATGTAAACATTTTATACCCAGCTTGCTTCATCTGCCTCTTTACCTGTGGCACATTCTTGATAGGTAAAGCGGTAAAATGCACTTTGACTCCCTTACACACATTACATTATAAATTTGTGTATGCTGCAAACTCTTTAAAATAGGTATTGGAAATTTTTTTAATTCGTTAAACCTATTTGAAATTAGAGCAAATTATATTTTTTTTTGCGCGAAAACGTTTTGGAGTTGTATTTGATAATAATGCTAATATGTGTACCGCTTTCCAAAACTATTTTCACTTTCCATTCTTGAAATTTTGAGTTGGATGGTCGTAGGTCTCCTGTTCTTAAATGGGCTCCGAAGTCCCATTTCAAGTAGAGCTAATATTATCGCTTTCAGACGAATCACAATTCCTTAATACAGTACTCTGTTTTGACTTGGCTGCTAGAATGTCACTCCTGAGAATGCACGATCTGCCGTTTTCCGAGAATCATTGACCATATGTAGAGGCTAAAGTAGAATATCCTAAGACCCCATCCTAACCCCCAAAACAATCACAGCAGATATCTAACCAAACAGCACCAAATCATGTCAATTATGTCATATTTTTGTTGTTTCAAAAGCACACTTTGTTGAGGGAACGTGCCCGTGTCATCTTCGTGAGACAAAGTCACACTCAGAAGTGCGACGAATGATGAGTGAATTTTTTTCATTCGTCAGTGTGACCTGTTCGACGAGTGAAAGTGGGTCTGGACAGGCGATTCTCACGTCTAAATTTACCTGTCAGTGTGACTGAGCGAATTCAGTGGAAACGTGTTTGCTCGAGCGAATCTCACTTTAAGATTCCTGCTAATTTTCAACAAAACTGCACTCTTATATAGAAAAATAATGCAAGACATTGCTTGAATGGTGCTATCCAAACAGAGCTACCATATTTACAACTCACTGTGGGCCAGTCATATGGTTGTTTTACTGCTTATTAAAATTTTGCACGTCTAATCAGTCACACTGACGTGCGACGAGTGATGAGGGACGTGCCAATTTGATTTCGCTCGTCGTTTGGGCGTGCAATTTCAGATGAGCAATTTTGCGGTTAAATTTCGCATGTCTTGCAGAGTCACGCTGACGGGTGATGCAAATTTAGCATGACGCTCGCCACTCATCGCTCATCGCTTGTCTCAGTGTGACTTCGGCTAATAATGGGATACAATGACCTTTAATTGGACTCCCACTTTAGCGGAAGAGTCGTACAAAACTAGGGATAGTTATCACTAAATGCCATGCTGACGTCTGTAATGCAGGCCAAATAACTGATCACATATGCGTCAATACAGAGTATTTACATTGCAGCACTCCAGAACGCATGGATATTTGTCTGATTTGGAGCCACCTGATATTCATGGTGAACATTCACCGTAGCTATGCTACAACTAATCGGATTAGTAGTTTTCAATGAGACCCCTCGAATTCCACCACTAATTGTTGATTTGGTTGAAATTTCCATTTTCTGAAGCTCCCCCATTCCAAAAACAAAAGATATCTTACGCGCAGGATAGACTATAAGCCATGCAGCAAGCTGAGCTTCCCAGCATGGTGATAAGGTCCATCCGTCCGTCTATCACCAACGCTTTTTCTGGATAGCTCGCCTTGGCTCTTGGTATATTAACAAACTTGTAATCAAGAGCATTATCCCAGTTGGATAATTCTGATAACTTCTGTGTCTCTAATGTGGTCCAAATTGTCACTGTATACGAGGGTAACAGGACAATTCCCACCTGGATAATTCCCACTCGGATGTTACCCACCCAGGTGGGAATTATCCAGGTGGGAATTGTCCTGGTACCATATGCGAGAAACTGTCTGGCAGATTTTCTCGAATATTTTTACGCGTTGTTCTTCGGACTCCCGCTTTTGCAGAAGAGTCCTATAAAATGAGGTCTTTCCATCCTACTGTCCGGTCACCAATGAATCTTTCAGAAATTTGGTGTGAAGGTGTGACTGCAAGTAAATGAGGAAAAGTGATGAATCTTGAATTTTGAAAAAAAATTCGCTCTGCTTGCAGGCGGCAATTTATGCCCCAAATTGGTCATTTTTAGGGTTTTTCCAAAATTATCTCAAGATCTGTTCATTACTTTTTTGTCGTAATTTTTGGTATGAACTTCAGGGCAATAACAGTTATCTTATGGACTGTGCATCGTATCTGGGAAAACTCTTGTTCGGCTTGCAGGTGGCAATTTATATACGTCCAAAAATGGTACTTTTTGTTGTTTTTTCTAAATATACCGAAAAATGGTTCTTCCAGTTTATATCATTTTTGGTCTGATTCTTCGGAGCAACTCTGCGTTTGTCATGAACCATAATTATGCCATGTCCCGGAAGAATCTCATTTGGCTTGCGGGTGGCAATTTATATGCAAAATTGGCTATTTTCATCGTTTTTGTCCGTATTATCAGAAACTGTTCGTCCTAATTTTGTCATTTTTGGTGTGATTCTTCGGGACAAGTCTGCGTACATTATGAACCATGTGTTGTGTCTGAAGAAAATCTTGTTGGGTTACAGGTGGCAATTTATGTCCAAAAATGGTGATCTTCGTGTTTTTTTTCGGAATAATGTCAAAAAGGTTCATTCAATTTGGTCATTTTTGGTGGCTACGCATGTTATGAACCATGTGCCGTGTCTCCAGAAAATCTGGATTAGCTTGCGGGTGGCTATTTGTGTCCAAAACTGGTGATTTTCCAGGTTTTTTTCCAAATATATCATGAAATGTTCATCGGTTTACTGCTATTTTTGTGTGATTCTTCAAGGCACCTTTGCGTATGCTATGAACTATTGCTATGTCTGATCACAATACCGTTTGACTTGCGGGTGGTAATTTTACTTTGAAAACTGCCTATTTTCAGGAGTTTTTTCGAATATGTTACAGATGATTCATCCATTTTTGTCATTTTTGATGTGATTCTTAGGGAAAACTTATGAACTATGTGCGATGCTTGGAGAAGATCTCATTAGGATTGTGGGTGGTAATTTACGTCCAAACCTGGCTATTGTCAGGGTTTTATCTTATTATGTCAAAAACTGTTCATCCGTTTTTTGTCATTTTTGGCGTGAATCTTAAGGGCAACATAACTTGTTATGTTCTGGCCCATGCCTTCTATCTTGGGAATATCTTGTTCAGGGTGTGAGTGGGAATTTCTGTCAGTAATGGCTATTTTCAGGGTTCTTTTAATATATTTGAAGAACGCTTTAGTTTTTGGCATTTTTCGTACCGATCTTTAAATAGCTTATGTCTTGTTTTTTTTTTCTTTGGTCTAAAATCTCAGTTAAGTTTGCGGGAGTCCACTAGTTCTGTGACTTGTTCCTATTGGTGTTCCGTGTATGTTCCAAAAGTGATTTGTGCTTCATCAAAATGGGGCATCCGCATAGAGATCAAATTAGTCATTAAGTATGCTTGACATGATATCCATGATTCTCACCCCTTTTTTACCATACTATACCATCTACATTCGTTTTGGATCTTGTGTACATCTATATCGAAGAAAATCATAGCCATCGTGCACTTCATTATATATACTAAACTTAAGTCGCGGAGAGGGTCTTGCACGAAAGCATTGCTTTATTGCATGAAAATTTCGCGGTTTCGCGGTCGAGTTAAAAAAAATCGCGAAATTAAAATGCCACGAAAAACACATTTCAGGCTCAACCGCGAATTTAAAGCAGTATACCGCTCTAAAGCCATATTCCACATGGCGGTAGATCTTGCAAAAACATGAACACTGCTTTTTGTTTGAGCGAAAAATCTTTAGTGGTTCTTCTGCAATGTCACTTTAAAGTTTGATATTTTGCACTGTTCCTATGATTCTCAATTTTGCTCATCAGTGACGTCATATAGGACCGTTTCTAAGG
>JAOBRC010755005.1:0-10209 GCA_027575255.1 Scolionema suvaense | reverse complement strand
TTCTCTCTCTTCCAGGTTGTTGCTGGCAAGCTAAAGTAGAATGTGAGAATCATCTCGGAAAGACAGATCTCTGCCTATATTTTCATTGTGTTCTTTTCGTGTTAGTGGTGGGTTTCTCTCAGGATTGCATTTGATAGATGAAAATAAGTGTGTGCAATGATTCCATCGACCCGCGAGAGTTTGCTGAACAAATGTGACTTGGACCGTCTCCAGTTGAGTTAGTTCAAAATGAATTAAGCTTTTCACAGTTATCAATTCTGCTATTGAAATTTCATGCATCCGGTGAAAGGTTATACAAACACGCTGTTGATAGTCCACTGTTGCCTCTAGTTTCGAAAAAACGTACTTTATTTTCATTGCTGCACAAACATTTTAATCCAGTAGTTGACGTGTGGAACGGGGAAAAAATTCCAATAAAGCTGAAACTTCGTCAAACTGACTAAAAATATTTCAGAAGTCACCGAAAAAAGCCCCATGAATCCGGCTTGGGGAAACCCAATTGTACGCTATTATGGCTAAAATGGCGGCAGTGACAGTGAGTGAAAAATGTTTTGTGTCCAAATATGATCATTTTGGTACTCATTTGAATGCTTAGAACCTTCTGAACACTTTTGACTACGTAATATGGCCCTTATAATGGACTTGCAAAGCTGTGGAGGTCCACAAAACGTGAAAACAATGTGATATTCACACGAAAATGTGTCGACACGTGAGATAATTTCTCCCTGCCGTATCATTAAAATTCACAGATGATTGCAAAAGGCGAAGAATTGATTCACTATCTTTGTTGGTAAAAACGAAATGTATATAACTATGAATTGAGACAATGAATTTTTCTTCGGCTGATAAACAATTAAACAGTACATAGTCCCGTATTTGCGTTTATAACTGATTTCATCTCAAAGCTGACATCGAGTATGCCTCTGTCAAAGTCGTCGTTACGGCCTTTATCTCCATTCTCTCTATCACTAGCAGCATAGACGTATTATAAAAAACCTTTTTTGCCTGCAGCAGCGGTATACAAGGTTCTCCCAGAAATACTCTCCATTTGCTGATAAAAATATCCAAGCGTTCATTGAGTGCAACAACAGTAAATCTGAAAACCTTAACTCGATTGTAGTTGGGATCAGAATCAACTTATTTAAACCTCTTTCGATGCTCCGTTGCACTTCGAACTTGTCACGATAATGGTATGGACTGTGACATTTTCTTTTACGACAACAAAGTGCCCAAGTCATTGATGCCTTATAACGTCATCATTTTCGGGATTTTGGAGTTTCGAAAATGTTCGATAAACTTTAATATCGAAATTGGTTCTCCGTTCATATGTAGTTGTTTGTAATGTCAAAAAAAAACACCTGCAACATGCATTTGAATGCTGTTACGCCCTTAGTTGGAGCAAAAATGGTCTGAAAACAGCTACTTCAGCCTAAATTTTGGTAGAGTATTGCCCATTAAAAATCTCACATCTCGGAAACGATAATAGGATTTGGGACCTTAACATTTCCGCTCGATCTGTCTCTAAAATTATACTAACAGTCACCTAGTTTCCTTGATTCTACTTTTCTCATTCAGACGTAATTAGCAATTTTACAGTAAGGGGGCTAATACACCTCCCTCCAATTTAAATAGGGTTAATTGAAGAGGTCTTCACCCTATATCGGTAACGCCAATGACTTGGTTACCAGCAGTCAAGTGGGTAGCACACCCCGTAGAAAGTGATACTTTCCTTACAGTTGGAAGGATAATTTTTGGTACACACCAAAAAAGGTCTATAAGGTTACCGTGGCAATTTTGGTCCAAGTCGGTGATTGGTTTCCTGTTTAGGGTCCGGGAATAGGAGACCAGACACTGCTATAGAGTTGATGCATGGTGTAAAAGGCTGAAGTTCCCCAGTATAACACGTTATGCTGGTGCGAACTGTTCCCAAACTCAGACAATGACTTATATAATTGTTCAGAAAATCAAATGGGATGCCGTGATTGGCTCTTGATACGACCTCCTTTGTTTGAGTTAAGGAACAAATAATAGATAAACCCTAGTCTATGAACTCCTGTTCACATTGCTTACAAGTTTTGTGGACCTCTACAGCTTCGCAAGTCCATTTTAAGCGCCATATTACGTAGACAAAAGTGTTCAGAAGATTTTAAGGTTTCAAATAAGTTCCAACATGATCAGGTGTGGACGCAAAAAAATTTCACTCACTGTCACCGCCGCCATATTGGTTATCTTGGCGTACAATTAGGTTTCCCCAAGCCGGATTCATGGGACTTTTTTGGTGACTTCTAATGTATTTTTAGTCAATCTGACAAAGTTTCAGCTTTATAGGAATTCTTCGCAGTTCCGGGCATATTTATGGTAGTACGATTGGACTATTTTACCAGATCATTTAGACATGTTTTCCAAATGCTGAGTCATAATAACAAATTTGGTAACTTTTGATTTCGCATGATGTCCTGATATCAGACAAACTATTTTCTGCTATTCAAAACTCCAACAAATTAAGCATATGGTAAGCACGAATATTTTCTGCTTTTCAAAATTCCAACGAATTAAGCATATGGTAAGCATGAATGAACCCTGAAACAACGAAATATTTAAGCATACGTCAGGCCTGTCTGAAAGTATCTGATGTTTTTAAAAAGAATATATACAATTATTCATTTTTAACTTAATAGTTTGGCCAAAGCGCTTCAGATCATAAACATGTTTTCGATTTGCGCGTGCGCAACTTCTTGTCAGAAATTCAGTTTCGAAAAGCCTACACTCGTTAGGTGCACTAGATCCTGCTTAGAAAACTCATTTTCCTAGCTGGTTCCAGATTGAGGTGCATTAGTTCCTGATCAGAAAACTCATTTTCTCAGCTGATTCCAGTACGAGATTGAAATATTGAATCTATTTTCGTAATCTTTTTGATATGAGGATACCAGTTAATCGAAATCTGAAACTGAGTTCAACACAGATCTGAAAGAATTTTAAACCTTACTTTGGATATCTTCTTAATAGTACAAGGCTTAACACAAACTTTAAGGCGAGAAAAACACTTCTGAATTTTAAAACTGATGACTGCTGTGACAGTCGAAACATGTCAAAAAATATTTTAAAATTGAGAAGTGTTTTTCTCGCCTTATACTTTGGATATGAATTGTGTACATTACAAGCTGTGCCGTATGAAAGCAGATATCTCTCAAAATATGAGATAAAAACATAAAATACAAGACAGATGGTTGTTGTTTAGGTTATATCCACTAAATTCTTAACAACTAGTCGTTTGTACGTACGCAGCGTTGAAGCATTTCATACGTATTGTGAAACATACATGATGGATGAGGATTCTTCTATCACGTACATTTTTCATGTCAACACTCAAAATATGGCGCCGTCCTTGTATCGTTGTAATGGCCTATTCATCAATCGCCCATTCAGAGGTGTTTTGAACACCATCTATCAGCCACGCTTTACTTAGTGTGTCAACATTGACCCTGCTTGAAGTGTACTGGGCCAATCAGGAACTGCAGATTGCTGTCTGTTGTTTTTCCCTTGATCTCTCTTAGAATCTTCAGCACTTCTGTTTCCAGGAATATTGAAAGCTTCGTCGTGCACTCCACTATATTAACGATGTTAATTTTACGGGATCCTGACCTCACTGTAGTGCTTCCACTCAGGTTCTTATTTGATCGTTACAAACATCTCCCTCTGATGGATGTGCTGCTCTAGATGATGCGTCAGAACATTCCATGCTTCACGCGAAGTATTGACACAACAGATAAACTGTCGTACCGATTGTAAATAGAAGGATGCGGCTATTTTGCGATAGTTTTATCGAGCTGTTACAGTCAGCCTGAAATCAAAGGAAGTAAACTTTAGAAATCTGAGATTTAGCAGAACTTCAAGTAGAGCTTGATAACCGCGTCATTCAGAATTAACTGCTATCTAGGACTTGGAAGATAGGTCTTCCAAGGTTGCAAAATAGTCCTGTTTTGCAAAATAGAATTCTGGCTTCCAATCTATCCTACCAACAAAATTTTTCATGCAGACGTTCTAACTAGTTTTGATACTTTCAGATAAAACGTTTTATCTTGCTCGCAGGAATTTTATTTTTCAATCGGTCCAAGCATGACATCAAAGAACATGCGAAATGAAGCTTTACTCACCCTGCAGTTTGACCCTGGTGTATCCCATGGCAACAAGTTGCAAGCATCTGGTTCTTGTTCACACTTGGCTTTCACTCCACATAATGATCGGGACTGTTTGTCGCCTCCCCCGTGTGGAGTAAAGTAAATACGCATGCACGTATCTTTGGAACTAGAACACGGCTTCTGCACGTCGTCCGAACACGTCAGGTTTCTTGCCGATACTAGCAGAAAATAGACACAATAGCACTACTTAAGCAGAGCAATAGACGGGCAAACACGCTCGTGATAGTGGAAAGTGCACGTTTTGTATCAAAATGTACCTTTTTGCTTGATGCTTCGATGTTCGTAACGTACCTTATCGGACAAAACAATGTCGGACAAAATTTTCGTCACCCTGGGAAAATTTCGTCACTTTTGTCCGACGAATAATTTACTTCAATTTCAATTTTTCTCCGTCAATACGCATAAAACATATAACGGTTCTATTTGGTTGTATTTCTGTGTTTTCGCATCAATCAGGTAGCCATGGGGGATTTGACTCAACTTTTTATGCAAACAATAATGGCTCGTTCATGTTTTGGGGGGAAATGATTTCATTGGCAAAAACTTTTGGTCTGCAGTAAGTAACGAATTTTTCAACAGTTGATGAAGATCTGTTTTATACACGAGAAAACAAACTTTAAGCAGGCAAATGTGAAATATTGTTTTGGACAAAATTTTTCGTCGGACAAAAATATTTGTCGGACAAAACTATTCGTCGGACAAAATTTTCGTCACCTTCAAAAAAATTCGTCACTTTTGTCCGACATTGTTTTGTTTTGTCTGATAAGGTATAACAAATAGAAATTGTGCGTTGTGGTAGTTCTTTCTTACGTAAAACTTTCCAAAAATCTCCAGTGACCAAAAATCATTCGTGCGTTACGTGTCACTTGGCGAAGAGAGCTTTTGCCTGTGGAACATAATGCTCAAATGTGGAGCAGCTGCTCTCAGTCAGAAATCTATATAAAACAATACTTTTACCAAAAATATGAAACCATGAGAAGTACAATTGCCGTAAACCCGTAAATTAGCCCCACAGGGACTCATTTCCCGTCTCCTTTTAAGGAAGGGTGATTTTCGAGAAGAGATTTCCGATGTATTACGACGATCACAACATTCGTAATCTGATGTTTTGTGCTGTACACTCTTTTTTTATAAGCATAGGATAAATTTACTGAAGCTCAATATGCTTAGTTTTTTCCGATTTCAGCCTCAGGATATGCTTGGCAGTATACTTAGTCCATTTACATCTAAATTTAGTGCAAAGATTTACAGGGGAGCTTTCGGAATGCTAAGCTTTAGAACATCATATTTTCGAACATCTGAGGGCCTTCTACCGTCCGTCGTAGGAGGTACTTGGATTATGAAACAGCTATTGAGTTTAGAACAAGCATGAATAAATTGTCCATTATCCATTATTTTTTTTTTAGTTATTGAACGAATTCCTGCGTATCTTGTCCTTGGCAGCTCATGCCATTCACTTTTCATTCGAATCTTTTCTTGTTTCCAACAAACTTACCTCCTTTTGCATTCGCATAGCACAAAAGGGACGATTGTATAGCCTTCAAAGATGCATGTATCACTCAGGTAGCAGACGATCATATATAAGCAGAACTTTCACAAAGTGGACATTACAGTTGATATTATGACCTGTCGCCGAAAATGCGATCTTACTGGTACAAGCAATAAAGCTGCAGTTGAGGCTTTATGCACGTCCCCCTGGTTATGAATTTCAACACTTTCTAGTGCTATTTTCTCGATTATTGTGCACATGTCACATCAGATTGATATCGTGCATCGTCATGCTTAAGCGATTTTGATATTTGCAAACTTGTATGTATTTGCTACTGCGTCTTTCAAGAAGTTTTATGCGTATGAATGCATATTTTTATGGACACGCTAACTTGTCTTTTTAGAAATTTTCATAGTACAAAACGTTTTCACGATTTATCCCATCTGTTGGCAGTTTTCTGGAAAATAACTTTTTACGGCTCCTCCAAACTGCTGTCACTGCAAAAAAAAGTCCTTCGCGGTTTAGCTCAGTTTCAACATTTCCACATTTTGAGTACAAAGGCCCTCTGGTGATAATCTACTTCACTCTTTTTTATAAGAACTATATTACTTGAGCTGAGCCTTGTGATTCCTTACAATTCATTGAAAATGAGCCTCACATATTCTTAACATGTACCTACGAAAAAAAAGGCTTTTTCAGTTGCTCAATTCTTCTATTGCAGTATTTTACTATTTTTGTTATTTTGGACGAACTCTTGTCAAAAGTTTTTACAGTCTATATGTTTTGGGTTTTTTTTCGCTGCAATCGTGTTCTGTAAAGTTTCGATTATGACCCTTCCTTCGAATAAACTCTTACCCTTGACAGTGTGATCCAATTGATACAGTTAAATCCTTAAGAACACCAGTCAGAACTAATAAAAGCTCCATTATTTAATGGAAAAAAACTCAGCTCCTTCTTCGTGTCTTTTTTCCTTTAATCCATTCAGAACGCCAAAACAACACTTTACATATGAGAAAAATCATCCACAAATTATGACAACACAAACATTTTAGAATGAACGACCAAGCTTGCGATGAAAGTGGAGTATCTGGAGCACATAGCAACAGTTATACTCTACTGTTGTTTGTTCCTGCACACTTTTTATAAGAAACCTATTCATAAAAAAACCGGCTAAATTTCACGAATGATAAATGTTGATGAAAGCAAGAAAAAAGTTAGAAAACTCATTAAATATTGGACACAAGAAATTTATTTCCCTGGATAATCAGACATATTGCCACCTTCTTAAAATCCAGAATAAGTCGCATAAAAATCACTATATATGGCACCAGTTTCCTTGTGCTGGCTCTCATACTTTGTTTAGATTTTGACTTTTATGCATTATTTTGTTGTTTATGAACTTCACAAACTCTTCGTTCTTAAGAAACTCGATGAGAAACGTTTTCATGTAGTATCTCAAAAGTTTTAAGAAACTTTTGCTTCTACCACTGGTGTTTTGTTTCGAAAAAAAAAATGTAGACACCCACTGTTACCTAATACCTATGAACATTTAAATCTCACTACACGACGTTTTTTCATAAGTAACTCCTTTATTAGCACCAGAACTGAAATCAAAAAAATTGTTAAGCAACTGCAGTTCTGGACAGCTATGGCACATAAGCAACTTTTTTCATAACTGTATGGTATAAAACTTTTCGTGGTTTAATAAATTCAAAGCTGCTTTGCTCGAGTATATGCGCTTCATGATACTTGTATTGTGGTGAGTTATTTTTCACGAAACTTTTAAAAGTACATATGCGTTCCTTGCATTTAAAATTTTTAGCTTCCCTTCTTTTTCTGGCATGAACACGGAAAAAAAGATTAAGCAACCGTGAAGCAACTTCAGTATTAGAATTTGGCTCACAAATAAGCAACTTGAGATCCGGCCAAAATTCTAAGTCGCTTACAAAAAAAATCGTGTATGTTCCTTTTTTCCCTTGTATTCTATAGATTCTATGACAGCTAAAAAGAAGTTAAGCCAGATCTAATTGAGTCAGCCATCGGCAGCATGCGACTCATGAGCTGGGGCCACGTGTGAACCTTTGGTCAATACTTCTACGAACAGTGACACCTTATCAGATATGGCACGACTGTCAAAAATGTAAAACTGTGTAGAATAGTGAAGATAAGTGTGTATACACGTGTGCGTTGTGCCGATATGGTTTAGATTCAAGTGAAATGACAATCAGAGCGTTCAGGAGACAGCTGTTCCCCGTCAGATGACACTTACATATTGGTGTTCGTCCAGAGATCGATAGAAAGAGAGATACTTGCAAGTGGCTTCCAGTTCACTCTTTTGCAACATATGCCACTGAACTTTAATTCTCTGTTATATAGACGATGTTTTCTCGTTCAGGCGGTTTTTCGTTTTCCCCCATAAAAAACGAATATTTTGGTCGCCAAAAATTAGGAATTTTCCAAAACTTTCCAAAACATAAGTTCGCATTATTTATGGAATCAAAACAGCTTGAACAAGACACTGAATGTTACTCTCTTAAAAACCTCTTCTTTATTGACAAAAAGAATCACCTATACGAATATAGGCGTCGTGGTTTCGTGGTAAAGGAGAGGGAGCAGACAATCTCACCACCATGTAAGCACAAAAGTTTTTCATCACATATCCCAAAGGTATATCTGAGTATCCTATACCATTATTCATGCCTAGTATCTGTATATAATGTCTTCATGCCGAATATATGTATATATCATTCTTCATGTCGAATATATGTATGTAATGCGTCATGTGGTTCTGATGCTTCACAATGCTCGACGAAATCACTTGAAAATTGGAAGACTTGACATTCATCCTGAACTATAAAAATCTACGTTTTTATTTCAAGTAGGGAAACTTCATCTAATAATAAATTCTGTCAAAAACATGAGAACATTCTATAGCAAAGTGAAATTCTGACTGCATTGAACTTGGGACGATAAAAGGCATCATTTTCGGGAGGTATCTACCGTTCTGCGTTCTACGCTTCCTTGATGCAAAAATCTGACTTCAAAAAGCAAAAAAAAACAAACTGCATTTGAAATTATATACAATATGCCGCTTCCAAAGCGAGATGTTTTCACTTGTGCATTCCATAAAACTTTCATGAAAACCGATGATTTTTGAAGAAGAGTGTTTGGCTTTCTCTTTCATAAGAACCAAGGAGGTTTAAATAAATCTCCTTGTAAGAACTTAATAATTTTACAAAAAACAAATTTTCAGTGCAGACAACTTCTGGTGATCCAACCTTTGGCAATTTGGTCTAAAGCTTTGTCAATTATGGTATTCAATCGATTTTTTTTGGTAAAGAACTCCAGTTTTGTAAGCTCTAGCCTCAGGTGGCTTTGAATTTCTCGGATATGAGGCCTGACGTTGCTGAAGCAGCTGCTTAAAGGCTAATATTACTTATTAAATACAACTAGGACTCTCATTAGAGATTGAACGGAGACGAGCCATAACAAGCGTCCATAACTTAACCTGGGACCAGATCCTCTTTCTTTGCATAGGGGGCTGCTCGCCCTCCCTTCCTCTACACGGTTAAGAGCGAGCAGCTCCAGTATAGAGGAATGGTAGGATTTGGTTCCAGGTTACCATAACTGCGAAATACTCGACAGGATGCAAAAACGTTTTCTCAATAAAAAGCTGCTAGTTAAAGTTTGTCGCGCATTAGTTGCATTGTAACTCGCTAATTTTTTTCTACCTGAAATGAATTGCATCAAATCGGTTGCGTATAAGGAATACAATTTCGAAATTTTTTGGCCTCGGAGAAATTTTAGTATTCTCAGCCGGATAGCGGTCAAAAAAGTAATATATATTTTTCTATACATTTTTTTAAACTCAAACTTCGCAGGTCCTTTCTTCTTTTAAGCAAAGTTATGGATTTCGAATAGCCTTGTTAATTATTTTTCGGTGGATTCTCAAGCTTTCAAATTCCAAAACTGTTCGCCTAAGAAAGTTGCTATTTCCACTTCCGTGGCCAAATCAAGAGCAACGAAAGCTATGTTGTATCGAGTCATTCACTTGACCGGCTTTATTGTTTGTTGTATCGAGTCACTCACTTGACCAGCTTTATTGTGAATGAGCCATGCATAAGGGATCAGCTCTTCTTAGCAAATGTTTGCTGCTCACTTCTCAGTAGACTTGCAATTCAATTCTCTGTTGCGTCTCACTCTGTTGCATAAACACAGTTTTTATACCCACATTTTATACATCTGCTAGACCAGGCCTTTTGTGAACTAAATATGTAAGAAACATACCCAAAGATAGGAGGCCTGGCCTTTTGTGAACTAAATATGTAAGGAACATACCCAAAGATAGGAATAGTAACCCAATGAAGATTCGCAGAACCTTGATTGCCATTTTGCTCCGCTGTTCCACTGCCGGATAAATATCTTCCATTCACAACTCAAACGTTTCCACTGAACAATTCCCCAACTGCTGCGTCGTTTTATCAGTTTACCATGGCAGCATGTGCTACCATCTTTGCCGGT
>JAOBRC010754783.1:0-10211 GCA_027575255.1 Scolionema suvaense | reverse complement strand
TTATGCCGGACATTGGAGCAATTTTTGGAGGTCATGCCGGACAAATGTCCTATGTCCGGCACTATTTACAGGCCTGCACGTTGCTCGGGCGGGGGTCTTAAAGTTGCAGATATATCGCCGTATTAGAAAGCAGACCATCCTCGGCACTGCAAAGGCCCAACATGGTGGTGCACGTAATGTAAAAGTGACACCAAAATTAGGTTAGGACTGGGTAAATAAAGTAAAAACACTTTCTAGAAGGGAATGTCCATGGATGTTGCTATAAATTGAGGTGAAATTATTTATTGACATAAGTTCTCGTTTGAGAAAATGTATATGTCTGCTAGATACACATATGTCAATTAGAAATAGAAACATTGCTTCTGGCTGGCAGCACTCACAAAAAGCTAGTTCTCTGCAAGGTTTTGCGAGCTTTTCATAGGTTTTTCTCGTAGACTGACTTCAGCCGTCTGTTTTGTTTGCTTTCACACGTTTTGAAAATCATACCATGAGATTAAGCTTCAATGAGTTGGCAAAGATGTTTCAATGCCTGGTTTGGAGTTTCCAACCGCAGGCATTCCTATTAAATAGCCTGCAAGGTAACAATTGTGTTGCCACGGAAAGTATTTTCATTCTTACAATTTTGATGTTCCTAGTTATGATTTGTGTGCCTTCAATTTTTTTTTTATTACTTATTTATTTTCTAATTTTTTCTTGTGTATCTGTGTGTACTGTAACTGTATGCTTATTATGCTGCCCGGTCATGTTGTTGATTCTTGTGTTTGTTTTCATGTTGCCTTGCTCCTTTGTGCATTTCCACCACATCTTCATCGTTATGCTTGGACATGGTCATATATATAGAGCTCATCATATATATCATTCTTATAAGCACTTGTAGAACCCGTCAACAACATGGTTTGGCGTTCTAATTACGTTTCGCATTTCAGTAAGCATTTTCTGACCTATCCCAGTTTCTTAGCTACTCATGCTTCTTCAATATTAGACATCATTGAGTTCAATATTAGAGTTTTTTGGCCTTTGGTTATACTGATATTGGATGGTTTTTAGAATGGAATTGTCACAGGTGTTTTGGACTTTGGCTTAAGCGTTATAGAATCCTGTAAATGAGATCCATCCGCCACCAACGTATTTCCCTGGATAACCGCTCTGTGGATTTTTTTTAAATTTGGCATGAAGGTGACAGTCCATAATCAAAGAAGTGATAGAACAAGAATTTTGAAAAAAATCATTATTTGGCTTGCAGGTGGCAATTCATGCCCAAATATGGCCATTTTTAGGGTTTTTCCTATATGTTTCAAAATCTGTACTTCACGTTTTTGTAATTTTTGGTGTGAAACTTTAGGGCAATGTTAGTTATAGTATGCACCATGTTTTGTATATGCAAAAACTCTTGTTTGGCTTGGGTGTGGTCATTCTTGTCCAAAAAGAGTCATTTTTAGGGTTTTCCCAAAATATGTCAAGATCTCTTTTTATTTTTTTTGCAGTTTTTGGCAATGTTATGTATAGTATGCATCATGTTTTACATCTGGGAAAACTCTCGTTCGACTTGGGCATGGTCATTTTTGTCCAAAATGGGCCATTTTGGTTTTTTTTTCAAAATACTTCAAGATCCGTTTATTACGTTTTTGTAATTTTTGGTGTGAAAGTTAATAGCAATTATTGTAGTGATGGTATGGGCCTTGCATCACTTCTGAGAAAACTGTCGTTTGGCTTGGACATGACCAGAAATTGTTATTTTTCAGTTGTTTTGATATAAACTTCCGTAGACATACGAGTTGCTGGTTTTGTTATGGTTATTATTGGCCGTCTGTGGTATTTCATTGTTTTTGTTTTTACTGTGAAATTAGTGTGTCCATTGAAATTTGTGCAGAGTCCAAAAATTCGGTAACTTTTTTCCACTATTTTTGTTTCTGTTTTTTTTTTAAAATTTGCTTCTTGGTACTTAAATCAGGCAAGATCTCTTTAAAAATGGCCCTTGATAACCAGTGATGAGGCTGCAAGGTGTGACCAAATTAGGTCTAAAATTATGACTGTTTGATCAGGATACTGCATTTGAAGCTCTTGAAGAAATTACGAAACAATGACGAAGTAATGAAAAATCTGTTTTTTGCGTCATTTCAAAAGAACCGTTAGGGAAGAAAGTGTTTGCGAAAAAAACTTTTGGGGAATTAATTTTTGCAGTTTTGGTCCTTCGTTGCAAAAATTTCTTCAGGTAAATTTGCTAGCGGTTGGCCAATTGCAAAAAGTCATTCTGCAGATTTTTCCAAAACAAAAAAACCAGTAAAGTATCAATCAGTCATGCAAATCAGGCGTCAAGTTTTTGTTTTCTTTTGACGCTGTAGTCCTACATCAGACCGTAAAATAGAAGTTAAGCTGTTGTTGAGTTAGCCATCACTGCAAGCCTGCGCTTCAATTGCAAAAATTTGTTCTGTAGAAATCAATACCGAACGCTCAATTGCAAAAACTTCTCCTGCAAAATAAATTTTTTTCAGGTTGGAAGGCCAAGAATCAATTCCTTTTGCAAAGACTTTCTTCCTCTAAGGTGTGTTTTAATGATAATATGAATATGCATCAAAACATGCATCAAAACATGCTAATTTAGGAATCTCAAGGCTGCTCTCATTCACCAAGTCTGCCTTAGATTTGTCGTGGAAATTCAGTGCAGCACAAAGTTTTTTTTTTCACGTTTATTATTTGATTTAATTGCACTTTTGAAAGGAAACCTCGGGCCCGAACCAAAGTTTCCCTTCTTCGAATGATGCAATTTCCTGCAATAAATATTGGTGTAAACAAAATGGAGAAGGCAGTCATTTCCCTCCCAAAAGTTGCCCAGCACTTTCTGCCGCCATTACTTGCTACATGACAGCTCATTACAACTTCGATGACTCTTGACATCAACGGTTAGTGGAGCGCGATGGAAGTGTGTGAACTTCATGGCAATCTCATCTGGTTTGTCATGCAGCTAATATCACTGAATCCAATATGGGCATCTTTTAGTTGGGAATTCTTGTGATATTTTATGAAGATGCTTGTACTTGTTGTAGCAATCATAGAATAAAGTTTGGAGATCGTGTTTCGGCCTGTTGGTCATGTTTAACTGCCAAGGTCAACTTGCTGTGGGATCAGAGTTTTTCAATGTTAAATCAATTTGATGACACTACCAGTGACCCAACAGTTTTTTTTTCTTACGTTTTTGTAGTAATTCCCTTCCCTATATATGTTTTGCCATCAGGTTATCCAATGTACGAGTTCACATCCAGTGGGATGACACACACGTGCTCATTTCCTCCCCCGTCGTCCTTGTGCAGTTGGTTCATTGAGTAAGTGACGTTCTAGTCTCTGTGTTTGTTTGATCCGCATCGTCACTCATGTCGGTTTTTGTTTTGTTGAGTAAGTGAAGTGGATGCTTGTCGGAGAGGGCAGTGTGGGAAGGGCTTGTGAGCGGATTGTGGTTCAAGTCATAATAGTCTGTTTTTATTCGTTCTATACTTTAAGTCGACTCTCTCTATACCAAACTCAGGAATTAAGTGTTTGTCCTGATCATACACATTTGATACTATTTCTGTAGAACTATTGAATTCATGCATCAGATCAAGATTCTAAAATCTTTGCGTTCTTTTGCGACTTCAATAAACAGTATGTTATGTTTCACCCGGTATACCCTATCGAATGCCTTTTTTTATTGCTCAGTTTTGATGCCTTTTGTAATAGCTAATGTTCCTAGGTTACTTGTGACTTCCTTGAAACTATTTCCATACCAAAGTTGTATTTGTACTAAAATATTGTTTTCTAGTACTTTTTGCATGAAGCCTCCTGGCTGATACACTAAAAACTATTGCTCCATCATTCTCATTTTTTAAATTAATAAATAGGAGTACAAGTATTTTCTTCCGTTGCTGTGTTAAGTTTACATATGTGCTTGTCGTTTTTTCTTGTGTATGTGCTTGTTTTTTACTTTTTTAATGTTGCTGTAGTGATGGATATCCTATCTCTTTTCCATTATTGTGTACAAATTAGTTTTTGAACAGCTTTTTGCTCATCATACACATGTACTGCCTGAGCCCTAGCACAGATTTAGATTAGCATTTGAAAAGAAGGCAATCGCATTTTTTTTATGCAGATGCTCGAGAAAAAATTCAGCTAATATCGGAACTCAAGGAATTTTAGCTGCCTCACCTCAACTGAGAATGTGTTGGTTGGCGAATACTTCCCTGGAAAAAGTTTCAGAGTTTAAAATAATAAGCAGTTTCTGATAAATCTCACCGAATAGATTCTGGCCAGCATGCACTAACATGATTTTGAAAGCTGGTGCTATGCGATTGATGTTTCGTGTTGAATGAAGCTGGTTTCCAAACTAGTTCATGTTAATTTAAGACTTGTGCTTCCTTCCTTGATGGTGGTGTGCACACTGCCTTGTTTCGGAATCCCGTTTCTTATATCATTGCAGTTACTTTGAAACTAGTCAAATGTACCTGAGTTTTCTGGGTTTGTCAAGCCTAATGTTCAAGTTCCATACATGAGACTTTCTTGCGACTTGTTGAGAACATTGTTGCCTCACTATCTTGGTGGTAAATTGTAGTATGTACTCCCAATCAGCCTGTTTGTATCTTGCTAACACAATACCTGTTACTGTTATCACTGTAACTTTAGTTAAGTTGTCTCTTTAGCCTCCCTTAGTGGTTCTGTGATAGCTACAATGCCAGACTTAGCTTTGATTTGTGAAAGGTAAATGAAAACGAGGATTTTCACTATCTGTAACATCAAATGTACAAGTTTTCCTATTTAATTTGTTCTTGTGCATATTATCTGTTACAAGTTTGTTTTGGGGATTGCACCTCCGTGGTCATCTGGGTATTTTTTCCAACTGGTTATGGTGTACTGTGAAATATGCCTCTTGGTTTTTTTTATTTGTTTAGAAATGTGGTTGCTTCTCGCTTGAGAGTGTCGAATGTTGTCACGAAGAAGAACTTCGGAGTGATCAACATAGATTGGGATTCAACTCCTGTAAGCCTGCTTGCTTATTATTTCATGCATGTAGTATCTGTTGCTCGAAGGAGCGGATGAATATTTTTTGCGATACACTGGTAGAAGGTGTTCTGTTCATAAAGTGCAGCTGCGTGCGTTTGGATGCTTATCGTCATGCTGGCTAGCTCAGCTTGCTGCATGGCTTATAGTCTATCATGTATGTAAGATATCTTTTGTTTGATACGGATAAGGCCACGTTGCTACTCATTTTTGAAAACAGTTCATAAAATGCTGCTGCATGTCTTTTTTTGGAGTACTTAAGAAGTTTTTTGCCTTACTATTTCACTCATCTACGCATAATAACAGATTGTTAACTTAACATATGCTAAGCTGGAAAAAAAAAATGTTAATTTCCATGAAACCAACAATGATTGTTCGAACCTAATTGATCTTGTTGGACAGGACCAATACGATTGGTCATGGCACGGATATTGTGCATACTTGCAACACACACCTCCTAGCTCGGAATAGTGTCTAGCTTCTGTGCATTGTTGATATATTGAATGTCTCCAGATTGCCTATTGTGCCTAGGCTTACAGTCTTATTTGCCCGGAGCATGGCATGTAGTGACATCTATTTCTAGTTTGTACTTAATAGTATGTGCTGCTATTGTTACAGTGTCGTACGTGTTGTGGTGCGACATGGAATTCTAACATCAAGAAATTTTTGTAACAAAGTGAACGAAAATCTCGGCAGGCTCGTGGGTGGCAATTGACGTCCAAATTGGTTGTTTTCAGGGTTTTTTTCTATAGTCGAAAACGGTTCATCCGTTTTTTGTCATTTTTGGTGTGGACTTAAGGGACAACATAACTTTTGCTATGGCCCTTGCTTTGTATCTTGCGATTATGTCGATCAGAGTGCTGTCGTAATTTACGTCAAAAACGACTATTTTCAGGGTTTTTTTCAAAATATTTCATGAATGCTCCACCATTTTTTTGTCATTTGTAGTATGAATCTTATAGCTTGTATGTCTTATTTTTTTTCTTTGATCTAATACGAAGATTCTCAATTAAGTTTGCAGGAGTCCACTTATTCTGTGACATGTTTCCCCTCTCAAAATATTTTTTAAGAATCTTTGGTTCAATGCTGCTAATGTAACGAACCATGTGTCGTGTAAGAATAAACTCTTGTTCAACTTTTTAGGGCTTTTTCAAAATATTTCAAAAAGACGTCATTGGTTTTGGTAACTTTTTGTGTGAATCTTAGGTGCAGCACCCTTTGTTTTTTCTGGGAAAACTCTGTAGGGCTTCGATGTACCCATTTAGATCCAAAATATGCGTTATTTAGGTTTTTGAAAAATTTTCTCAGATCCATTCATAGAGTTTTGTAACTTCAAAGCCATAATAGTTAGCTGCTTTTGTAATTTTTGCTGTAGACGTTCACCTCAAAAGTAGGTGTGCTGAAATCATCCAACGTTTTTTTGGGGGGGAACACTAGTGTTCAACTCAGACTTGACAATTTTTGTCTGCGAGTAGTCACTTTTAGTGCATAGAAGAGCATAGAATGGTTCATTCATTTTTCTTTGATCTGACGCACAGATCCTGAATTACGTGTTTGATAGTAGAATCCCGATGTTTGATGTGGCTTTTGGGATGTGTGACCAATGCATATATTTGTGCTAGATAGATGGGCAGATGGGCATTTATGTCACATACTTTCGGAAAACACCTGAAAACAGCCCGAGTTGAATGAGACATTCATCCATCGCCATTCATGATATCGGCCTAGTAGGAAAGGGCTTAAAGTTTAAAGTGCACGGTCCAATTAATTGGCCCGATTAGTTGAACATGAAAAATGGGACTGTTATCGTGGCGCAAATGCATGGTCCAGTTATTGCACGCAAGAAATGTATGCTTGTGCATGATCACAAGCACATGTTCTGCACTGGTGTGCAGAAAACAATGGTGTTCAACGATATACAATGAGCTGCGTTCATCCAATTAGTTTGCAAAGTTGAACAATGTCCAACTTTTAAAAACTTGTTCCAAGTAGGTAAAAATTGCACAACTTTGGCGCTTACGTTCACACGTTTTGGTCTGTATTTTTGAGTAGTTAGATATTGTACTCCGTGTGATGTCAAATGCTTTGTAGGCACACATTGGGGTTTGTTGACAAGTTATTTGTTAGTACTTCGTTTCCTATTATTTCACTTTTTATAGCCAAAGGTTGATTTTGAATTGATCGGAGAAGATGGTGAACTTCTGTCGGAAATGGCTGTTTCTCTATCAGATTTGAAAATCGTGAGTTATTTATGAGTTATGTTGCTGTGTAATTTTTTATTGCAGTGACTTCCTGTAAAGTAGACTTCTCATTATTTCTGAATTGGTCTCACTTTCAGCAGATTTCTCATGTTACCTAACCTGGATATTAAACTTCAATTTCCTTTCACTCAATTCATACTTCATCTCACATGAGGATTTTTTTTGCCATTGAAGAATGAGTTGACCATCCACAGTGAATCATTATGCGGTGCTCAAGCCACTTGTTACACAGATTTGGTTCACTGGAAATTTAGCCTTCAGCCCAGGAATAAGCTTATTGATCAGTGGTGGAGGCAAGAATAAAATGTAGCTATATAAACATAATACCATCATTAGAAACTTTTTATGGAAGGAGGTGGGGGAGGTGAAGCACTGACAATATTATTGTTTTTCTCAAGTATACTCAAGATCCTAGCAAACTCATTTTGGTTCTTTCCACTGTCTTCCCTTTGATCAAATTGCCTGAGCAACCTTTCTAATTCAACGACAACAACAAAATATTAAGGCTGAAGACCCATAGACCTATAAGTTTTCATAAAACCTGGAAGTACTTCGTAACTTCGAAAAGGCCTCTTTGCAAATCATCATCATGCAATGGATTGTGGGGTAGTTATGGAACACGAAGATTGATGTTACTATGACAAAAGCAATTCACTTTGTGCAATTGTCAATTTTGCAGTTAACAGGTCATTACGTCTGATCTTTAGGCATTGAAATGAACTCCTTCGGGGATGTCAGTTACCATTACAAAGATGTTTGCCTCGTAGCCATCCCATCATGCATTGGGTAAAAATGATTTGCAAAAAAAGGCAGTCTTTCGCCAAACGAAAGTGTTGCCCGAAGTGAAGTTTATTTCGCAGAGAAGTTTCGCTCGTCAATTCTAGTGCAATTCTATGCATGTTTTTGAACCATGTGCCATGTTTCCTGAAAATCTCGTTATGCTTGCGGGTGGCATTTTATGTCCGAAAATGGCTATTTTCAAGGCTTTTTCCACGTATTTCTTGAACGGTTAATCTAGTTATTGTTATTTTTGGTGTGAGTATTTGAGGCAACTGTACGCATGTTATGAACCATTTGCCATGTCTGCGGGCAATCTTGTTTGGCTTACAGGGGGCAATTTATGCCAAAAAACTGTTTTTCATGTTTTGTTCCAAATGAACCAAAAACTGTTTGTCCAATTCTTGTCATTTTTGGTGTGAATATTAGGGACAACTCTACGCATGTTTTTAACCATGTGCCGTGTTTCCTGAAAATCTTGTTAGGTTTGCGGGTGGCAATTTATGTCCGAAAATGACTATTTTCAGGGGTTTTTCTACGTATTTCTTGAACGGTTAATCTGTTTATTGTTATTTTTGGTGTGATTGTTTGAGGCAACTGTACGCATGTTATGAACCATTTGCCATGTCTGCGGGCAACCTTGTTTGGCTTACAGGGGGCAATTTATGCCAAAAAACTGTTTTTCATGTTTTGTTCCAAATGAACCAAAAACTGTTTGTCCAATTCTTGTCATTTTTGGTGTGAATATTAGGGACAACTCTACGCATGTTTTTAACCATGTGCCGTGTTTCCTGAAAATCTTGTTAGGTTTGCGGGTGGCAATTTATGTCCGAAAATGACTATTTTCAGGGGTTTTTCTACGTATTTCTTGAACGGTTAATCTGTTTATTGTTATTTTTGGTGTGAATGTTTGAGGCAACTGTATGCATGTTCTGAACCATTTGCTATGTCTGCGGGCTATCTCATTAGGCTTGCAGGTGGCAATTTACTCCGAAAATTGGTGTTTTTCGTAGTTTTTTCCAAATATGTGAAAATAGGTGCTTCCGATTCTTGTCGTTTTTGGTGTGCACATTTGAGGCAAGTCTACGCATGTTTTGAACCATTTGCTATGTCTTTAGAAAATCTCGTTTGGCTTGCAGGTGGCAATTTACGGCCAAGAATGGCGTTTTCATGGTTTTTTATCCGATGTCAGAAACTGTTCATCTGATTCTTGTCATGTTTGGTTTGAATATTTGGGGCAACTCTACGCATGTTTTGATCCTCATGCCATGTCTCCTGACAAACTAGTTTGGCTTGCAGGTGGCAATTTACTTCCAAAATGGTGGTTCTCAGGGTTTTTTCCAAATATGTCATGAATGGTTCATCCGTTTTTTGTCATTTTTGGTGTGATTCATAGGGGTTATCTGTGTCCATTATGTGTCATGTCTTAGGAAACTTTCATTTGGCTTGTGGGTGGTAATTTAGGTCAGAAAATGGCTATTTTCAGGGTTTTTCCAAATGTATCAAGAATGGTTTATCTTTTCATATTGGTGTGGATCTTAGGGGCAACAAAGCATATATTACCCACACTTTATATCTTGAGAATATGTTGTTCTTCAGCATGCAGGTGGTAATTTATGTCATTAATGACAGTTTTAGGGTTTTTTCATAAAACGTTCAAGAACACTTCATGATGCTTTTGTGATTTGTGGTGCAAATCCTATGGCTTGCGTGTTATTCTCTTCTTTGATCTGACGCAGATATTCTCAATTAAGTTTGCGGGAGTCCACTAATTATATGACTTGTTTTTATTAGGAAAACACTTAGAAAATCAGCTTGAAAAAACCAAAGTTCTAAGAAAACGTTAAGGAAATCTTCAGCCTATTTTCTTGTGTCCAGAAATTGCACTCCATAGTAATATTAGGGGGTAGAGTTTTCTTTTTCAGCCAAGTTAAAAAATATCGCAGAGACATGAAAAATGTAGTATTCTCCTTTCTATTGTTCTGTCGTTGATTCAAGCTTTGGTTGAGGCCAACATACTTCAATAGTCCTATTACTTGCTGCTAACACCAAATTTCAGAAATTAGTCACATGCGGCGAGAACTCAGTTCAGCTAGCCATTAGTTTTTTTAACTTTGCTATATGACTGTAGGACTTTTGAAACTATTC
>JAOBRC010754672.1:0-10211 GCA_027575255.1 Scolionema suvaense | reverse complement strand
AGGCTTTATGGCCCTCTCATATATTCTCAGCAAAATATGCCATTGGCATACAACATGGCTCAGTCATTTATATGATTACATAATAACCATGGTGGAAATTATAGTCTTCTCCAAAATTACGATTGCGAACGTCATAAAAAGTATTTTCTTCGAATTGTGATTTTCTGTGTTGTTGTCTGTAGAGCTGTGCCAAAAATACTCAGGCATATGACAATCATCCCGTAGCAGAAAACGATTTTCAAAAATACAAAAAAAAAATCAATTAGCACCAAATCCACAATTTCAATCGTCACCTAACGCAGCTCACATGCACACTTCTTAACTCTAAACTTACAGAGAGTTTGGCAATGCTTTCAAAAGTAGCTGGTACCAGGGTCAAATAGTTCCGTCTCTTTGTCAGCTACTTTTCAAAAATCTGACAGCATAAGAAAATAATGGCGATTTTACGAATTTGAGCCACTTTCTTCCATACTGCAGCAAAGTACCAAGAAAAATGTTCAAACCCTTGGTTCAGCATACTTTCCGGGAAAAGTAAGTATCAAGTAAAAATAAGTAAATAAGTCTGTAAATGACATTTGTTCATTTACATATAGCAAACGTTTCTGTCAGTTTAGATTGAAGCAAAATATTTCAATTCAGGTAAGAGAGCACAGACAAGCATCGATAAGACGATTTCGTGTACCTGAAGCTCTTGGATGGGCTTGTCATAAGACTCGGGTTCATCGCAATAATGGTGCAAGATATTAGGAAGTAAGAAGTTTTCTGTCGCTGACACAGCCAGATATTCACGAACGAGCATGTCAAGATGAAGATCTTGATTAAGAACTTTCTCTGCTATCAGTTCCGTCGATAGAAAGGGGAAGAAGGAGATCTGTGGAGATAAAAAAACACACAACGTTATCACACCATGGTATATACTTTAACAGGTGAAATGAAACTTAATGAACTTTGAAAAATCCTGATGATATCGGCTTATTAAGTTACGAAATTTTTAGGAAGTTTTGTCAATACACGTTTTCACAGTATCGTTATTGGATCGACTGACCTTGGAACGTCAACCTCTCCATCAACTTGCAAATGGCAGATCCGCTGAACCGATGAATGTAAATAAATCGTTAGCAGCGATAGATGCTGAAGTAATTTATATTTCGCTGTCTCGAAATAGCACTTAAATTTCTATAAAGACTTCCTTTTTGCAAAATAATGATACTTACAACGATTCTTTACTGTACATTAGAGATGTCCTTCATTCTATAACGGTTTGTTTACATGCAAAAACGCCGAAGTCCAGGGGTAGGACCAAACTGAAAAGGTGCATAAAGTACAGCATCAACTAAACCCTTCACCACCTCCGTTAACCAAGGTGTAGCGCATTCATGTGCAATACTTAAGAAATACTCTAATTTGTTGTCCGAAGCTGTCTTCAAAGAGCAAGAGCTCTCGGAAGTCAAGTCTGCAAGTGAAAGTTATGGACTTAGAATATATAGTATATTGTGCAAAAATTTTTCACATTCCATCCGAATCCTTTCCTTGGTGATCAATGAAACAGTGACTCCAATGCGTAAGGAGAAGGATAAACGTAACCCGTCTCGTGCCAATGGCATAGGGAGGGGCTCAAATTGGGACACCTAGAAGCGTCGCGACCACTGGTTCCAGATAGAACCCGAACCAACCCCTTCAAGAACTACCAAAACCAACCCCTTGAAAAACTATATCCAAGCAGTGTGAAGACCAGCTTGTACGCTTGGCACGGGAAGGGTTAAAATCAAAGTGTGGTTCCGCGCAAAATAAATCAACACTTCTGCAAGCAGCCGAGCATACGCAGGCGTACATTGGAACTTGGACTAATCTGATTCTCTATTTGATAACCAATACATAAACAGCTTCAATGAAACAGCAACAAGTCAAGCGTTACTGATGTTTTACCAGAAAAATGAACTATGAGATTTCAACCTTTATTGACTGCACAATTTTGCATAATGATGAAACTTTTACTAAAGCTGCATAAGTCACCGACACTTACCTCCATCTGCTTGACGAACTGTGACTGGAGCAAAAGGATACGAGAAGGACTGGAGACGCGAGCAAGAATGGTCAAGTTGTATGGAGCACTGATACCATAGCAATGAAAGCCACGAAGAACATTGTTTTCGCAGAACGGGAGAGTTTCGTTCTCTACAAAAGAAGTCACCAAATCAGTGGGCTCCCACAAATTTAATTGTGAATAAATGTTTTACATTATAAGCAAAAACAACGAAATACCATAGACAGCCAATTACAAGCATAGTATATGTCGGCAGAGGTTCATCTCTATAAACAACTGAAAAATAACTGTTTTGTGCCATACCCAAGTCAAACAAGAGTTTTCTCAGGTGATGTCATGGTCCACAGCGTGACTGCAATTGCTATTAAGTTTTACGCAAAAGAAATATTTCCAAGTAAATCTGAAGGGACCATTCTTGGACGAAGATCGTCATGCCCAACCCCCAAAAAAATTTTTCCCAGATATGACACATGCTTTATATCGAAGTTATCACTACCCTCCACTTCTCCCTTAAAGTTATAAAAAAAAGTGATGAACAGATTTTAAAATATTTTAGAAAAACCAAGAAAAGAACCATTTTGGGCTCCTAAAAGCAATGCCCAAGGGGAAAGACAATTTTTTTTCAGATGTGATGATGGTCAACCACGTAAATACAGTGTTATTAAGATTCAAATGAAATATTAGAACGAAACGTCACAGATCATGAATTATTTTTAAAAAATCCTAAAAATGGCTCTTTTCTGACAAAAATGACCATGCCCATGCTAAACAAGAGTCTCTCCAGATATGATACATGATGCATACTATAGCTAACATTGCGCTAAAGTTTCACACCAAAAATTACAAAGAAGTAATGAATGGATCTTGAAATATTTCGAAAAAGCCCTAAAAATGGCCATTTTCGGGCATAAGCGACCACCTACAAGGCGAACAATTATTTTCTCAAAATCCCCGCTCCATGACTTTTCTTTGATTACTATTGTCACCTTCATGCCAATTTCCAGACAATCCATTCAGCTATGAAAACGAGTAAGAGACAGAAGGTATTTTGAAAAAACCCTAAAAATAGCCACTTTAAGGCACAACTGACCATCTGCAAGCTGAACAAAATTTTTCTCAAAATCCTGGCTCAATTACTTTTCTTTGATTACGGATTGGCACCTCAAATTTCACAAAAATCCATTGAGCCATAGAAATGTGTTGGAGATGGACAGACAGACCTCATTTTATAGGATTCTTCCGCTAAAGCCAGAGTTCAATGCAACAGCAGCATACACAAAGAATATTGTTTCTATAGAATAGGAACATTTCGTTCTCCACAAAAGAATGCAACAGTAGCATACAAGAAGAATATTGTTTTCGCAGAACGGGAGCGTTTTGTTCTCTGCAAAATCATGTAACAGTAACATACACAAATTACTAGCTGATGTCAGCATTAGTACAGAGTGACATCATGTATGTAGCATAAATATTTGATTTTGCCACCAAAATCATGCTATTTTGTCCATCATACCTGCTTCCTTGCAGGTTCTTTTAACTCCAATTAAAAGATAAATAGCTGTTTGATTAGTCAAAATCAAATACAGCAACAAAACAACGGAAGTGGCAAGAAAAATTTAAAAGAAAAGAAACTAGCTAACTTTGTTCCATCACAACCCACAAATATAAGGTCTGCTGTATCAACAAAATAAAACTTTTTTCACCAAAAACTCTCCATTTTACGAAAAGCATCTTGCTTTCTCACAGGTATGACTTGGGTTAAAGTATTTCTTATCAGGAAAGGATCTAGAAACAGAGGGTAGAAATTGTTCAGCTACATTCTACCACAAAAGCAAAACCATAAAAACAAAAAGATAAAAAATCTTGATATTTGCAGCAACTGAAAAACAGACCCAATTCAAAGCTAAATTAACATTAATCACACAAAACAGCAGAACTTACCAATGTCAAAGTATTGCGACGCTGCTTGGCTCGATGTGAGAACATATTTATTGGCTACACACTGAAGCGATGTGATGGGGTTTGAATGACAACTTGGAGCGATTTCACATGATAAGCACTGCACCTCGTTCTCGTCCTTGAAAATCTTGAACAATAACACATCTGTTCCTTTTGCAGCTACCAATCGCAAACAGCCATCCTGAACAGTGATTACAGAGCAATGTTTGGAAAAAAAGGCCGATGACAAAATGTTAATGCATGCATGAATCTCAGAGCACATTGATGCCCTTGCAAACCCTCAGAGGATGATTTCGTCTTGAGCCCCTTATTTACTTCAGTCATGTACCTCTAATCTTGTAAAGAGGTGGATACATCAACACAATGCACCTGGTTCATATCCTACGATCTCCTAAAATGGCCACCTGCTCTATATAAACAGAGAGAATAATTGGAACAATTGGAAAACTGATCAAAATTCTTTGCCGAGCTCAAGTCCCCTTTCTAGGCTCAATAATTATTTTCTCACAAAACAAATCTCATGGGAACTGAAGAATATTTAGCCTGAAAATGGTATCATTAATTTGTGAAATTTTTATCGGTTCCTGAGTTCAGACATGGAAGCAACTAAGCAGGAAAAAATTAACATCTTACTAAGAATTCAAGGATAAAGACTAATCCATCAGTAGTGAAACACTGTTTCACTACTTTACAGACATTCCTGGTTACCCGAGAGCCGGAATTTTGGCTGCAGCCGGAAAATTCTCTGGAACACTTTCAACAAAAAAAATTAACCCACACTGCTTGTAACGTTTGATCCAGCCAAAAACAAAGAAAACACCAACACGCTCTCACACGCTTTGATCTTTTATTTCACACAATATTGTGACCTTTAGATGGAAGCGCCACTGCAGAACATAACTGAGGTGGACTTAGAGCTCATAGAATATCAGAAATATCAGCTTTTCCCCCTCTTGTCCACTGCTTTGTAGCACTTGGCATGCAGATCATGGCTTATCCCTGGCTCTTTCAGAAGCTTGCCATCTAGTCCAAGATAGACATACAAAAAAAAGCTTGATAACTTGTTATCTGTGATGCATAACTGAGCATAAACCGCAGATATGTTATCCGAGAGTAAGCAGTATCTGTAAGCAGCAAATACAAGCTGGACATAAATTACTTATGTGTCAAATGGATACAGAATATATTTACTTTTCCGACCGCAAAAAAACAAGATCTATAATCGGTGCTTGTGCTCCATAGCAGATTTAAAGCTTTTACGAGCTATCTTTAATTCTACGCAAAAAATTTCCTTTCACAATATTTTTGGCCACCAAAAGCATTCTGTTTATCATTTTCGAAATCGATTGAACAAAAACTTTCGATCATGTCAAGCTAGAGATGAGATTCTTTTTGCACACACTTGGATATGTAATGAGCATAAAGGATCAGGGCATAATCTAGCCTAACAGGGCATGCATCCAGAAAATCACTGAAACAGCATCCGCTAAAAGAAACATCAAGGCCACAGACATGCTTACTTCATAATTATAACAAATTTGCCTTTAATTTTTGTCCTGAGGAAGAAATAATCACAACTAGCCTGTAAAATCAGAGATTTTCTAGTCGTAGATCTGTCTAGTTAAGGGAAAAAGGGAATAACTTTTATAAAGGGTACAGTGTTGCCTCCGATAATCCCAGGCAACATAGGGCCGAAAAAAGGGCTTGGAATATGTTCCTGTCAATTTTACAAGCTGCCAGTGCCAGTGACACGAAATTTTGGAACATGGAACTTGCAATACTTTGGTAGAGCACACACCTATTGTCCATGCGAAACCATCTCTCACGAGTGTTGCTCTGTCTGAAAAGGCTTTCGGCCTCAGATAATTAATGGTTTTCTTCTTAAAGTTCCCAGTGAAATCATTAGGCAATTGCTGTATTCAAAACTTTCTGCGGTGATTGCTTATTACAACCATTTGTATTAAAAAATGCGCACAGTGACCACATAGAGGCAGCATGCAACTAGTGCATTCATTTGCCCTGTAAACAAACTTTGTGAATGACAGATAAAAACAACCAATAAAATAACAAATGAGGAAAAGCCGAATATGCTTAACTGGGTACAGATTACACGGATCAGATAAAAAACACCTAGTCACCAGCACTTCAGACTCAAAGCAGACACAAAGTGTTAGTGCGCCTAAATTCAACTAGAAAAGTCATTTCCTACGCCACGCAGCAAATCAAACTACAGACTAGAGAATTGTACACTTTTTTGGCGGAGCATTGCTCAGAGCTGCCAAAGTCCAGCATTAGGTGAGTGGGAGAAATCCGTTGGAGAAGAGTGATTTTGTTTGTATCAACCTTATCCCTCCATTCCCCTGCTTGTCTAATGTTGCCTATCGTTGTTGTTAAGACTAATCAATAATGATGAAGATAGCTTTCTAATTTTCACTGCATTGACGCTACTCATACAGTGTGCATATGCTAAGAAGTTTTCAGATATATCCCAAGACTACAATGGCTGATGTAAAACATTTGGAACATAACAGGGGGAGGGGTAAGAGGGTGGAGAGAGCCTTGATACTCTCCGCGCAATACAAGGGACAGACAGAAGTAGTGGCAGCTGAATGGCATCAATAAAACAAAATTGAAGAAAAAATCTATTTTGAACGCAGTGCAAAACACACAGAGTCAATGAAAATGATCCACTCACCTTTTGTAAGACCCAATCAAGAAATGTGACACGGATCAGATCTTGCTCTGCCCATGGTTCAATTGTTTTTAGAACAAAACATTTATACGCTCCATCCTGAATTGTGCACATAATATGGTGGACTTGAATGACTCCGTTCGAGAACCCGACACAGACAAAAGCTGAAAATGAAGATGACTCTATTTGAGAACCCAACACAAATAAAAGCTGAAAACGAAGATAAAATGCATCATATCGTGGACTCGAATGACCCAGTCGAATAACTCAACACAAGCAAAGCTGAAAATGAAGATAAATGCATAATACGCAGCCCCTATTTTAAGAGAAGATGCGTCCGAATATCGGACGCTCCTGCCCTTTTCAAAATTCACCATAAAGTGCCCTTTTTGATCGTAAAAGCTTACTTAACAGTGTGTCAGAGAAAATATGGCTCAAATCTGCCCTTTTCTCCCTATTTCTAGAATAGGCCCTGATATGATGGACTTGAATGATTCCATTCGAAAACCCGATACATACAAAAGCTGAAAATGAAGACAAAATAATCTTATGAACTATCCAAAATCTGCAGCGCTTCAGCAATCAATGCGAGCCTTTGTAGCATCAAAGTTTTCCAAAAATAGACTCCAACATAGGAGGACAAGCCGAAAAAAAGCAAAGA
This sequence comes from Scolionema suvaense, assembly GCA_027575255.1. Lineage (NCBI taxonomy): Eukaryota > Metazoa > Cnidaria > Hydrozoa > Limnomedusae > Olindiidae > Scolionema > Scolionema suvaense. Next base: position 2,855 of record JAOBRC010754672.1, on the reverse strand, counting down.
AACAACAAATGACAGAAGCGAAAATTTTGTTTGTACAATTGTGTTTGTTACATTCTTCTGATGAACCAAGAAAACAGATATCTTTTCTTATTCATCCTTACAAATAAACTGTACCAAGTTACTATTTTCATGGAAAAACAGAATGCAGAATGCAATTAAAAGATATAATATTTAATTTCTAAGAATTAGCAGTGTAATTTGATATGCAGTTGAAGTTGTGCCTGACACCTTCCAAGGACAAGACATAATTGTTAAACAACAACAGCACCGATTGGGCAATGACAGATCCTATTCCATAGCAAAAAGGACGTCCAAAAATTGGACGCTGCCCTTCTCAAAATCTACCAAAAAGTGCCCTTTTAGCAGGGTTTTTTGTAGTCACTAGTGTTTATGTCCAGCTGCCACGAAAGTAGTTGAGTCACAAAAAGCTCAATTTATGAAATTCATACAAGCTACAACAAATATAGCCGGATCACAGTGGATGTGAAAACTCAAAGTGTATCATTTTTCCTGAATATCCAAAAAAACAGCACAAATACTTTAAATTCACACGATAAAGCGATCACCCAACAATGAGGTGCAATAAATGATGATCATCTGGTGCCAATAACTTAACCTCAAAAAGACCCCACAGAACAACAACTAGTTGTAACATCTCAGCTGAAATATACAGGGTGTTCCAGAGATTTTTTCGCCCATGCTGTGCCAAAGTGGCATTTCACCTCCGCCAATGTGAAAAACTGGTAATGTTTCAAATGGCAGGGACAATTCTACCGACAAACAGTCATCAGAATGTTCGGGTCTGTAAACTAATGTACACAGAATGTATCATAAGCTTGCTGATGTGAGTCTATCTGTTAAGTTTTCTTACTACGCAGGCTTTTTCTTGTAAGGCGTGCTATAGCACGCGCACACGCTGACACACGCCTAAAATGCCTTAGATGTGTCACTGTTGTTCGTCAAATAACTCACCTAAACAAATGTTTTTAGTATTTTAAACTATACAAAATATCAGTTTAAGCACAAGGCAGGAAATTAACCATGGTTCTAAACCATTATAGGCAACAAACTCACGAATAAAATGTAATCGGCTTCACAAAGCATACCGCGTACAGCACGTGCAAAAAATATCTCCTGGAAAGGCCTGTGATGGGTCATCAGGAAATCACCAAATGACTCTTATACCTAACTGTTATAATACGTATTTAATGAATAGTGTCCAAGTACCTCCTGAGCCCTTTCGTTCCACCTAAATAGGCAACCTGACACCAAAATTTGACAACATTACGTATGCAACCATGCATTAGCCCCTTTTCGGAATTCGCAATACATTAGTACCATAGCCCTACAGGGTGCAACAAATAAAGTTCTCAGGTCATTCGTCAAAATTTACATGTTTGTACATAACTCCTTTTAACCACATATGCATGCTCTGCCAAGCCTCCGCATGAATAAAACGAGGGTCACCAATGAATTAACTTGAGAACTTTTCGGAACAACCAGTTAAACTCTTCCTAGGCACTTCTTTAATGGCTTCACAATCGTTAAATGACTCAATCAGAATAACTTCCTGTCACTTCAGGCAATGCATTCAGTACTTGTTAATGGGAATGTAGTAACGCAACTGAAGCACATTTACGACAGGATTTTTCATAGCTTATAAGTGCAAATACTTTGCCATTTAACAGTAATACTGTACTGCATGTCTGCCATGATCAACCACCAGACAAAGATAGAGTCTGCTAGATCGTCAATGAGTTATGCCCGCTGCTGTCTTGTTCTCAAGCTGATCAGTACCACTACTAGAACCTCAATTTTCCGCCACTTCTGGTGATCTGATTTGGTCAGCAAATGCAAATTTTCAGGAATAATCTTAGTTACTTATCAAAACTGTATGTGCTTGACAAATGCATCCCATTTACCTTGGATTAATGCATTGAATTCAGGAATGCAGCGAAGATATTAATGCTTATTGGTTTTAATCAGGTAATGGAGACATCTGTCCTGGCATCCAATATTCATCTATTTTGTATATAGCAGGTTTGTTAGTCCTAATAGATAGCAGACATCATTGAAAAAGAACAGTGAATGTCATTGGAAAATGCTAAGTATTCGTCAGCGAAAGCATTTAAAATTTGCTGCGTTCGCTTTAGGACACAAAATTAGGATGACACGTTCGTACAAACGTACAAATGCATATTTGTTGTACCCTGCCGCAGAGGAAGTACCATTTTCGAAAGGGATGTACACTCTTCCTTTGCACCCTATGTAGCTTTACCTGCACCAACAAAGGGTCAAAATGGCCATAACTTTTGACGGAGTCAGAGAGAAACTGACAACATTCCCAATGATAACTGTAGGATATAATTTTTGCAGAGCCTTACAACTACTTTAGAATGCTATAAATCAAACATGCCTCATTAGCTAGCGCCCTGAGGTTGTATGTTTCATACGACTGGAAATCTTGAGATAAACGCAGAACGCATAGAAATGTCTGTCCATCATGCAAAGTAAAGGAACACCTTTTGTCATGCGAGACCCTCAAACAATATTTATAGTAGAGACGCTAAACTACTGATGGATGTTAACATCTCGGTACCAGTAATTATTAATATCATTCATAAAATCATTCCTAATGCAGTTTGATTACCAAGAAAATGACTTTTGGGAGGCTAGTTAGAGGAATGCTATAACACATTTAAAGTCAAATCTAGCACATCTTCTGATAGCCTGTTCGCATCCCAACCTCGCTGCGTTTACTTGCTTGGTTGGTCTGTGAACATTCGCGCCTAAACAGCGTATTTTAATTATGTCATATTTTCTGAAAAGCTGGCAAAAGTCTGCCCCACAGAATT
>JAOBRC010754561.1:0-10211 GCA_027575255.1 Scolionema suvaense | reverse complement strand
GACTCCCCTCCCTCTCTGAACAATGATGCTTTCATGGCTGCACACAGTCGGCAAGCCAGAAAGATATCTTTACATCACTTTACATCACTGTTTCCAGGGGAGGAGGGAAATAATTAGACTTTGCTTGATTTCGATCCAAGTGCCAATATATTCTGTCCGTGATCGTAGATCATGCCTAATAAAGTTGCACCTTTTAAGATGCGTATATTCAGCATTATTTGTCATAAGCAAGCCGCCTGACACATTCATGTCTGGTCAGCAGCTCCATGCTCACCAAGATGACGATGACGCAGTCTGTACTTGGTGGAACACAGGATATAGGAGTACATGGTTTGAGAAACACCCAATACAGTAGAATTCATCCTTGAGGGCACCCACTAGCATCATTGCTATTTCTTGCACATGGAAAACATATAAACAAAATGCTTGAAAAATATTCTACGTCTAGCAACATTTCAGGCAATACCGTGCAAAAATTATAAGAATTTGCTGTTGGTGATAGCATCGGCAGCCTAACATATCCCTCCAGACCCCTCCCCCTATTCAATGTTGCTTTCCTACTGGTAAGAGTCGGCGTAGAGTCTGAAAGCAGAAATCAACACTGCACAGGGAGGAAAAGGGGGATTATCAACATACTGTATTTTGCACAGTACTGTAGGTAAGTATAGAAAATGGAGGATTTTGGGGGGTTAATTTTTCCGCTCTAATCGCCCTAGAAATCTCTTGATCTGGCAAAATCGACTGGAAATCCATCAATGAAACTTAGCCTATCTTATTCAGTACTAAAAAGTAGGAAAAACCATCGGTTTAAAATATGTAGCGGGAAAAATTCTACGTGAGTCATAGCACGGAAGTGGCGGAATCCGCCCCACCCCTAAACACCCCCCTCCCACCCGGCTCGAATGGGTTAAAATGAACAGGTTCACTGTGAAATTTGAACAGTTATCCAATTTACGTTAAATTATGTTAATCTTCATAATATTTCTTACTCCATGAATAGCCGGGGTTTTGTTTTGCGGTAGAGTTTTACTTTGATGAGACTTTCCTACAACTGCCGATTTGCTGCTTATTGAAGGAATTACAAATCGTTTCCCTTTGAAATCTGAAAGTATCAAAAAGGTTCTCGTATTAAATTTTGTCATTTTCCTTTATGTTAAATTAGAATAGAATTTAGGTGTGAAAAAGTAAGATCAAATTTGCTTTGAAAATTGTTTTTAATTTTTCAGACGTGACCAATATAGCGCTCAGGAGCCGTTTGGACAGCTCACCAGCATTTTGCCATTGGTGTGCCCGCGAGTTACTAGTGGACGGTAATTACAAATCATTCCTAGCTACTCAAAAGTATACTGCAGCATGGGTATTAATTGACTTCAGCATGAAAGCGATTATGCATAAGTTCTGGATGTTGACCAGAATTAGTTGTTGGGCGGTGGATTTAGTTGGATTCAATGTTTTCATTGGAGACAGCAGAACCGCCATGTCAAACCCCATATGCCTGTCGAATCAAACTCAATGGAAGAACACAGCGATGACATATTTCTGTTCACATTCAATGCGAGGGAGATTCTTTCATTTTCGGATGATTGAAAGAGAAGAACCGACTCAGTTAATACTTGCCGAGTTGGAAATTTATGGTGTGAAGGGATGAAAGCGGTGTAAAATACTCAAACAAATGTACTACCGTTTTGTAAATAGACCTGTATGTACTACGTACTGTGTAAGTATAAGATCTTGGTGGCTGCTGATAATGTGTTTAGCCAGTTGTAGTCGGCTATGGTCTTCCGGGTCTCTTGTCACCATGCGGCTGTGACCCGGAGAAGCCTTGGTCGGATATAATTGACTAATGCTCGTGCGGTGTGTTGCCCATTTGGTCCTGGACAACGACACTAGCCTTTGTCTGCTGACACCAAGGAATGGAGATTTTGCACGGTAAAACGATTGTCCAGAATAAGCATAGTAGACAAAGAAATGTTAGAAGCTTGAATACAACCGTATAGATGATAGACGATCGTCTTTTGATATCGCTTTCCACGTGTTAGCTGATCAGTCTAGAAGGCGGAAGAGCAGTCCTTACAAGTGGCGACCCTGCTTTCGAATCTGGCAAAAGACCCTGTATTTTGGTGCAGGTGTGCTGTTGAAAAGTTAAGTAATTTTATATTTATTATTGCTAGCATCGTTCAGATTTTTTCTGTCTCCTAGAGTTCAGTATGACAGCTTTAGCGAAATTTTTATTCATAGTTGTGGACTTTTATTTGGGTGCCGATCCCTATCACACGTGTACTATCTGCACTGGGTAAAGATCAAGGCTTTTCAATTTTTAAAAGTGTTTGGGGTTGTAGTGGGGGTATTAGGGGAATCATAGCGACTTTTCTGTGTCCATAACACTTCTTCTGGGAATATTTCAGAGAAAAAAATCCCAAAGTTTGAACTGAGGGTTGAAGAAATACGTAGGGAAGGGTTCCAGAACGGGGAAGGAAGGAAAGTGTGACATCGGTTCTTGGAATTTTGTTGACGAAGGGAACAAAGATGGACGTCTGCTGCACATAGGTAAGAAATCTTCCGTTCTTTGGAGTTTGAACTGGTAATCTATTGCAAATTATTGAGGTTCAGATTACGTACAGGTTATTATTAGCGCGCAAGTATAAGTGGTGCAATTCAGAACGCTCAAATCGCGGCAAAACATCGAACGACTTAGTGTACCCCCCGGACTATAGTTAGGCCTACTAGGTAGAGTGCACAATGTAACTCTTGCTTTACTCCAACGCAGAACGGGTAGTTTGACTGAGAAATTATTATCTGTCCGAATTGTGTTGTAATGGTGCAGCAATTAACGGCCAGTAAGGTGTATCTTATATGTGTTACGATCTCAGAATATAGCTGCTCAGTGCTCTCCTGACCAACTTCACAACCAGTAACACTAAGTCAGACTGCGAATTAGTGCAGAGTGTTTTCTGTCAACAGATCGTTCTGTTTCAGGTTCAGGCGCACCATACACATAATACTTGTTAAAAAAGCTGCTGGACTGAATATCTAATATAGGTGTTCATAGGTTCTTTTTTCATCTCTGCAGCTACAGCTATGCTGTATAAGTTCAGGGTGCTTTGTGCTGGGAGGTGTTTGGCCTAGGTACACATGTACTATATTTTGTTATCTGTCCATTGAATCAGTGCGGTAGAGCTGTGTATTGTGTCAGTGTTCTGTGTTGCTAAAATAATATTTTATTATAATCTTTGAATTATCATAGGGTAGGAAAGTAACTCAGGCAGAGTGTCTGTATTACGGTGACAGTGGGACCATTTATTCGTAAAAACGTATAACGACCACATGCTGTAAAATGCATTCAGAAATACACATTGGTTGTAGCATCCTGTATATAAGTCATAAATTAGGAGCAAATCAGCATAGCGCATATTGGTGGAGACAGGGGTAAATGGTAACAATCATAGTTGATAGGTAATGATCACAAAGCTGTTTGTGAAGGTAGTACGATGTTCGATGTACATGGTGGCCTGAATTAAGTGTTATCACTGTTCCGTGTTGCTGTGTACTTATCTTGCCGTTGATGATGGCACACCCCACTGAATACTAGTACCAAGAGCGAGCATTTAACGGCAACACAGCAACACGGAACAGTGATAACACTTAATTCAGGCCACCATGTACATCGAACATCGTACTACCTTCACAGACAGCTTTGTGATCATTACATATCAACTAGAATTGTTACCATTTACCCCTGCTCGCTCTCGGTACTAGTATTCAGTGGGGTGTGCCATCAGCCTAGAACACATCATCCTGACAGTAGATAATTATTTTCTAATGGTTCCCGAAGATAATACATAGGAGGGGGAAACTGATGCAGTTGTGTGTTGGTATTTTATGAAACTGCAGAGGTCGTGATCGGTCCCTGTTGCTGAGCTGTATTCATCAGATCAATCTCAAGGGCTAGACTTCAGGGGGCCTCCATTATCTGCTCCAGTTCAATGGATCAAATCATCGTCATCTGTTGACATCTGTATCTGCTCTGTGATCAATTCATCAGTTACGATCAGGTTCATCTCAATTAAGATACCTGCTTAGAATTAGATATCTACTTCGTTCCAGTTTGGGTTGCTCTGACCAGCAGATCTCTCAGGCCAGTGGTCCTACAATAGCATCAAACTTTGAATCGGTCTTAACTGTATGTTTTCTGTTTTTCATGCAGTTCGTTGAAAAGTAACTGGTGCAAATGTGATACTTTTCTTCTTAGGTTCTGAAAAAAAGTGCCATGTACTAATATTTTCCTTTCAGATCAGTAAGTTAGAAAGTAAGACTCAAGTTCTGTTGATTATCTAGATAAAATTTTGCCTGGTGTTGTACAAATGGGACACTAGTTTTTCATTAGTGCAGGTACCTGGAAAATTACATACTTGTACGGTAAGATAACCACCAATCTTCTGAGTCCAGTGTGTCATCTCTAATATTTTTTTTCAGTCTATAATGGCCTCCCTTGATACTGAGAGATGCATGGTTTAGAGTTGTCTATACCAGCTTGACTTTGGATGGCTTATATTAATGTCTGCCAGGCTGGATATTCAAGTGCCAAATGTCTCATCGTGCTCTCAGTCGTTCATCATCAGACAGATAAAACATCTACTTGATAAGGCAGGAACAGATGAACACGCTCTCACGTAGTTGCTTTCCAGAACACTATTGATACTATCTGACCTTCAAGGAGTCTGAACCAGGTGCCCCACCAGATAGAACCTCTAGGGCTGATTCATCCAGTCGTGCTCCTTGTCTCCTGCGGGTGAATCCAAATGATATTGGTGTACTAGGGGCCACCATAAGTGTAAAGGGAAAGGGTTATGGGGCATGTGATATACCTAAACCATTTTGGTCACAGTCACAAGAGCAATGGCGTCTTGTCACTGAGCCGCAATCAAGAGACATAAGATCAAGGTCTGGTTATGAAAATCAGAAAGAAAATGCTAAGAATATCAGGTCATACATGTGATCTCAAGGGGTTGAGTTATCTAATAGTAGCATGGACAGTGATTTGAAATGTGAATCATTGTCAGGGAAATACACTACTGGGCGACCGAGAGTAAGATCTGGAAAAGTGGCCTCTGTGGGATCTCAATGCGATCCCACTACTAATGTTTTGTGTGGTAAATCTGGTTCTGACTATCTGCGATCAAACACTACCGTCCCTGAAATTCAATCAAGAGAAACGGGATCAACTTACTTTCACACTAGGAATAAACCACTGTCATCTAAACGTGTCAGCTACCATCAGACAATAGGTGCTGAGGAGAATACACATCTCAGGTATCGGTCTAACCAAATCAAACCAGCGGTATATAAACCTGAAGCTGAATTGATTCATGTACAGAGCAGATCACATGTAATAAACCCAACACCAAATCTAGATTTTGAACCGCACCTACGGGAAAATCATATGTTCACACATCAGGGTGTGCAATCGACTCCAAATGTAAAGCCTGAGTTCTGATTCCTTCCCTCGCATCCTGTTTCCTTCTCTCAACGTGTTTGATTTCCTTTCGTTTGGAATTTTGTCCACGATTCCGCTTCATAGTCTTTCATCACACGAAACTAGCAGAACTGGCACTTTCTTTGGGTCCGAATCGGGAACCTTTTCTCCCCAAATTCGTTCCACTTTAGCGCAACAATCTTTTTTCAAAGCTCATACTGATCAGGTATAATGATGAAATCGATAGAAATTCACTTCGTAGTTTGGTGGAATTTTCCTTTATTACAGATAAATTAGCAGAATCATTAGTTTCTATTGTTTAACCCTACATAGGCTAAGCAGCAGGGAAGGGTGATTGAGGTTGGTTGTTTGGGCCAAATTTCCTCCATCTCTGGTATCATTTCTGTCACCCATTGCTGGAACTTGATTTATAAGTGAGACATCTAATGGAGTACGAATCTCAAGATATGAGTCAAGTCTCATTATTCTGATGTTATTTTGTTAAAGACAGTTGGAAATGGGCAAGTATGTCTCAAGCCTACAATATGCCAATGTTGCGTAAAAATTGTTACTTATGGCTTGCAGAGTGCCTTAATTGTAATATTTTTGAGCAAGTGCGCGACATGGCTTCAAGTTGCAGGAGAGTTTCATGTTAATTGTTCGTCTTCCAGTTGTACTGATATCCCTTGTCTCAAAACAAAGTCATTGATTGTGAAACAATAAAACTATGATAAGTATCAATGAGGTACTTTTGGCGAGTTCTTATCAATAGCTACTTACGCTCCATGTTTCATAGCTATACAATGTGTCGTTTGTAAAATATCGAGGGGGAAGGATCACTATAACCCACAGTCTCTATGCATCATTAATTGACGTTTGTTAAATTATAGTCCGTTATAGAATTTGTATCTATTTTCTTTGAAATATTTAACAAAGATAAGTGCAATAATATCTGCCTGTCAAAGCTCTTTCTATCCATACTTCATTCATACTTGAAGTAGTCTTGTTAGCGAAAGAAGAAGTGTTGAAACTTATGATGCAATAAGGAATGAAAAACCATTTTGAGACCAAAATAAATTCTATATTCCTGACTCTGTTGACTGTAGGGCACCTGGGAGTGCGATGAAAGAGACAGGACGTTAAGTACTTAAAACTTTTGTTGTTCTGTCAACGATATTGAAATGAACACAAATTGCTCCATAACAAGATTACGACTCTTCTAGCCACAAATTGGATAGTTCTAGGAGTACAAAGAGTAGTACATGTATGATGTATAGAAGTTTCGACTTACCTCTTGCCGTTAACCATCATGTTCTCTATAACTTCCATACGCCTTTTCACAGTCACTGAACTTGAAATTAACCTATTTGACCACATGCGAATGGCAGATCCACTGAACCGACAGAGGTAAGTAATCCGTTAGTAGCAAATGTTAGAGTAATTAACATTTCCCTGCCTCGAAATAGCACTTAAGTTTCTTCACAGACTTCTTTCTGACCTAATAATAACACTTACAGTGCTTCGTTACAGTACCCTAGAGACGTGTTTCATTCTATAAAGCCTGGTTTCCATTGCCGCATAAGGCTTGGCTTGGCTGGTTGACAAGGCTTGGCTTGTCTATGGCGAGGCTGTTTCCATTGCAGGATAAGCGTTGTCATTTGGTCTTTGATTGACGTTTGCTTCTTAGTTTTGGTTTACCACGTGGGCGTTCTCTGAAATAGTGGAAATGGAGCAGTGGAGGAGTGGAGCAGTCGTTGGGATTAGTATAGTTCATTCAACGCAGTATAAGTGGGTTAAGTGGGCTAATTGTGCCAGAGTACTTAAGGCAACAATAAAACTCGACAAGCCTAGTCGTTTAAAAATGAACCATGTTGAGAATTCCCCCTTTCCCCGAGTATAATGTTGATATAAGCTTGCAGCTTCTATGCCGATTCTTAAACCTAATTTAACTAGGCTCTGATCCAACTTATTTTAACTGGGGGAGGGGCATATTTGCTCCGTATTCAAACTTGCCATAATAACAACATGCACCGCAAGCAATTGTTTCACGTCAACAAAGTACCCGTCACTTTGTTAATTATTTATGACGTCATCATCTTTTTGACTAAAACTTGTTTCTCTAAATTGGTCCTTGATTCATATTAAGTTGGGAGTTGGAAAAACACCTGCACACATGCATTTTAGTGCTGTTTTGCCAATAGTTTCAGTTAAATTGGTGTGAAAACGGTTATTTGGGAGTGCGTTTTGGTATAGTACCCTTCAATAAAAATCCCATATCTAGGGAACTATAGGGTTTGGCACCTACAAATTTTCACTCAATGTGTCTTACATAATTATATTAAAAGTGGAATTTTTTTTGTCATTACATTTGCCGTTTTAACGTTCTTAGAACTTATGTGGTAGGGGTGGGGGCGAATAATTATGTCCCCCGCAGTTAAAATAGGTTTAACAGTGGGAAAGCAACATTGCATAATAGGATGAACGGTCTGGAAGGACATGTTGAGTTGCCCATGCTGACAGAATCATCAGGTTGGTTCTTTTGAGTGACTTAAAAATTCAACTAAACGCTTATATATCCACTTAAAATGTTTAACTACGGTTGATCATAAAAGACCAATTAGCTCTCATGGAAAGTATAGAATGAAAGTACATGCCAATAAAACTTTTCAAGAAAACGTCACCAGAAAATGTAGGCAATTTGAGTTTATTTCGCACCATCACGAAACAGAGACAAAGCTGAAAACTCTACCTGATCATTAAGATCAGGCTTTCTGATCATTAAGATCAGGCTTTTCAAGTGCAATAAATGATGCTTCTAGGTACTTATGAGAAACTGTGGTTAGCACTTTCTTTTTTATGTGAGGCTGGTTCAGAAGCATCAGAGGCGCTGTTGTGTTCAGCCCATCGAAAGACCCATTCTTCTCTTTGAATTCGGATGCTGATGTGAAGGTTCCTATGTAATCTACAACGGTGCATGCTCCTGTGGTTCCACATACATTGGAGAAACAGAAAAAAATTCGGTTACTGCTCCTCTCTCCACGCGATGCTGCTGAGAAGAATCCCGAATTCAACGATTTCGACTATTGTCACGAACCGACCGATCCAAATAGACAAGGAGCTTCGATATAGTATCGAGGACGCCATACGACAAGAGTCACCATAGAGTAGCTCACGGCTGTGAGCAATGACCAATCAATACCGCCTGAATCTTTGAGGCTCTGGTTAGAACAGTTGGTTACGCGGCAGACTTGAAACCTTTGTGTTCCAAGTTCGAATCTCCCTCCGGGTGGTTTGCCCAAAATCCCTTAAGATTGAGACGAGTATTCAGTAATTTCTCAGCACGAAACTTTATAGACGAATTTTCATAGAATTTATGTACAATACCGATTTTACAGACCAAAAAATCCATGTAACCGTCCAACAGTGTTGTTCGACAAACTTCAGATGAGGAAAATGCGAATACCTAACCCTATTCGGTATGGACCCTGTTATGCGTGTTCATGTTCTTGTTATATGTCGAGTCGATTCGTCACCTTGTAACCCTGTGGAGCCCTGTGGCTCATATTTTCATAATGGTAGCATCCCGGTGTAAACACGCTCTGAAGACGTTCTCTGGACTTGAGAAGTTATGTGTTACTTTCTCTGACTTAATCCTAAGGTGTCTAGTAGTATTAGACAGGAGAGCACTGTTAAAGACCCTTCTTAGTCTTTACCCATAGAGGGAGTTGACTCTGCTAGCCCCCTACCCTTCTAATATTTCCTGATAGGCGAAATTTGTGACCTTCAAGCTAGGTGTGATATTCTGTTATGTATAACTGTTTCTCTTAACTTACAAAGAAATGAAGAACCTATCCTTTGCAGTTAGTAAGAATGACCCCAAAAAGAAACTGGTAATATGTTCTGTTACGTCGCATCTCAAGAAATCATTGTTACACATATTCTAACGAAGTACGAACTTTGTTGAGCATCGGCTGCCGATAAGAAATATAGTTGTATTTACTGAATGTACATACAACTTGATGTTTAACTGTTCATGCGAGCACATAAAAGAGAGGAAAATACATGCTGATGAGTGTCTTCCAGAAACACAGATTTTGAACTTCACTTCTGTTGATTACAAACACATACTTGTTATGCCCATAAATTAGTTGATGGTTACACCCATATACAGAAATTGTTGTTTCTTCATCGTTACTGGAGAAAGAAGCATATGAGTATGACGGGGCATCTGTTTATCAAAAGAAGACTTTCACAGGTCTTTGACCTGACTTTAGTCACTGCAATACTAATTTTTATGTGCCCACTGGCCATCCCACAATGCATTGCGCGATGACGATTTGCAAAAAGTTCTTTCAATGCAGATATTTATTAACCCTATTCAACTTGGGCTTTTTAGCGCTGTACGATACCTGGGTGGAGGGGCGGATTCTGCCCCCTCCATAATTCTAGAACTACTTATCCGGTAGTATTGAAACTTAGTACACACATTTTTTAACCTTTCATGCATATGTGTGCCAATTGTCAAGTCAATAGGGTTGATAGGGCGTGACCTATAACGTCATAAGTGAAATGAAAATTGCTCAATAGCGATTTATTTTTTGCAAGAATAAAAACTGTACACATATTACAAATCAATGGAAAGGTCTTGCATAGGGCTTTCCTTTGATGCCTCATTTTAAAAATTTGAACCAAAATTTCCCGAGTTATGAGCAAAAATGTGTTTTTTCAGACAGCAGGT
>JAOBRC010754450.1:0-10212 GCA_027575255.1 Scolionema suvaense | reverse complement strand
TTGATGGGAAATCCCATGTTTTGCTGTGCTCTATCATCTGTTAAAATATCATTTTTGACCAATGTTCCCCTTTAAAATGACACCTTACTCAAACGCAAACACATCACCAACCAGTCAAGGTACGTTACACTTAACATGACCTTTTGCTACCCAAACATTGGCAAAGATTGCGAGTATTTATTTTTCCAATACCTATTTTAAATTTGAATTGATGCAAACCAGAAACAAACTAAATGTTGAGAGACGGTTTTGCAGATCGATTCCTTCTCTTTCCATTGAAGGCAATAGTGACTTTTGACATTCATCTCCGGAGGAGTTATAGCTCAAAATATGCAAGCATATATTACGAAATTTCGTCAGTTGGTTGTTCTGAGATAATCCGCTCTGAACGTCCTATTCAGATAACCGCACGACTTTTTCGCACAACAAAAGGAGCCATTACCAACTTCACGCGCGATTGTTTGTGGTAATGACCGTATTGAGAGTGAAATCACCGCTCATTCAGAATGCGATCACGGCTTGGTCACGGCACTGTTCAGAAGCACATAACAGGATGCACAATAGCAGATCTTTGAAAGGGAATTGCGACTGAGCGGCGTGATCTTTTGGAATGGAACTTGCTCTATTTGTTAGAGCATGATTTTGTTCACATCATATGTAAAATAATTTAGAAGTTATGATTTTCTGACCGAATAAACCCTTCCTATATCCTTAAGAGGTTTTATATTTGTGCCTCAACTACGATAATCCTCAAAGTCAAACAAAACAATGTCAAATGAAGGCTGCTTGTGATAATAACTCCAAAAATGGATAATGACAACTTCACGGTGTCCAGTCTCTGAAAATCTCCCCCTAGACCGACTGGAAACAAAATTATCACAGAGATAAAAACACAAGTGCCCATCACACCATGTACTCATACCCTAACTTCAGTTAGCATGGTCGCACAAGAAAAGCAGAAGTGCAATTTTTTTAACAGGATGCCTGTTTCAAAGATTCGCACTTCTACGTGCAAATCAAGTAAATGCATTCTACTTATACAGTTACTTTTTGCATCCCAAGCTCATGTAAGAGATAAATACCTTCAAATAATGCACTTGAGACCATTTCTTCGAAGAGATTGCTGCACCTTTCGCAACAGCGTACGGTTTAACAATTACATCATTACCACTATCAGTACAAGTTGGATCTTCTTGTACGCTTGCTGCACACTGTGAAACTGCTTCAGCAGCTTGAAATTCAAAGGATAAAACACAGGTAAGATTTGTTTAGCACAGCTGCCACAGATACAAAAGCATGGCAAAATACGTAAAAAACACAACTTGCTTCAGGATTCCATTTCCATGCAGATACACAAGAATTCACGGTGATATGTGAACTTACACATGATATATGTGACCTTTTCAGGGATTTTAAAGGTTAAGGATTTGATGTATCATTTGGAAAGATACCAGTCTCCGTAACCTGTTGCAACTGGTTGCATAATTTGATACAGGTCTCATAAAGGCTGAGACTAGTCTCACTAGTTTTGAGACCCGTTGCGTGTTGCGATACACCTGGCCTTGCATTGCAATGTATTATGGCCAGACTATAGAATGCCTCCAATTTCTGAAACATGTCTCTAAGTGGCTGCCAAGAAAATAATGTTGTCAAGTTGGATTAGCAATGTACACACTTGCTTCCATGATTATAATTTGTGCTAATCATGAAACACTGCAACTGAGGTTGGAGAGAGACTAGTCTCATTTTGTTTGAGACACATATTGGAACCTGTATCATGTCTCGCTGTGATGGTTTCAAATTGAGTTTGATACTGGTTGCAAATACATATGCAATGCGTATCAGGCGAATTTGAGACTAGTCTCATTTCCCTTAACCTTTAAAATCCCTGAAAAGGTCACATATATATATGAACTCACGCTGTAAATCGAACCATTTCTAAGTGATATACCACACAATGCAGGGCTGTAGTATCTATACAAGCAGGCATGGGAGTGGCGTGCATGTAAGAGTTTCTTTCTTGTTTGAATTTTACAGGCAGCAAGCACAGACATCAAGAGAATGATAAGTCAAAGATTTCGAATGTATTATTTCCACTCCAATTTTTTTCGCAGTTAGTCTGATCATCATGGCTAATTAGATACCTCTATAGCACCACTGTCTCTACCGTTTGCATATGAATCGAGCTTAGAGCAATATACCGCTCTTAAACCATATTTCACATGGTGGTAGAAAAAGCTTCAGTGGTTCTTCTGTTATGTTACTTTGAAGTTTGATATTTTTCACTTTTCCTATGATCCTTAATGTTGCTCATCAGTGATGTCATAAGCCCGTTTCTCACGCCTATGGTGATTCTTAGAAACTGTTAAACGCTATGAGCAACATATTACAGCCCTCTTTGAGATTAAGCAGAATTTAGATTCACACATCAGTTCAATGAGTAGCAATTTAACACGTAAGATGGGATAATTCCACTTGGTCTGACAATGTGTCATTGCGTCATGCATAATTACTGTTAAGAAGCAAAATGGTAGAATGCCAATATGCTCCAGAACTTTGGAACCAGATATCGCCGGAACCACAACAGCTTTTTTCATGAAATAAAAAGCTACAGTCATGTTTTTGAAGGCTTTATTACCACACCAAAACTGATTTTAGACTGGCATATTGCTCACTCCAAGTGTTAAACACTGGAATGCAGTTCACTGAGCCACAAATGGAAGTACGGCCCGGTTACATATCAATGAAAAATTGGTCAAAGACAATCAGTACCAACCTGTAACATATTTCCCCTTTCTTTCTGGTTTGAGCAGCTTTAAATTATCATCTTCAGTTGCCTCCATCTCTGAAGAAAGTGTTTGCAAGCGAAGGAGTTTACGAATCTCTTGATGATCCTGGAACTTTCTCATGGTCCACTACAGATAAAGAGAATGAAAACAACAATACAGCTATTCTATCTGACGTATACACTTTAAAAAACGATCTATATACATCTGGGTATGAAGGGAGAGTACATCAGAACCTCTTTTAATAGCTGTTACATAACTGACACGACATAGTTTCCACTCCCTGCATCCTACTGGGAGAGTTTGAGCAATTTTCAAAAATAAAAGCTTTAGCCGGGGGTTGAGCTAAATGTGGATTTGTGCAAAGGGGTGCAGAACATGGTGGTGGTGAATTTTTGTACGTGGGGGTAGATATAGTCCATTTTAACCAAACTTCAGTAATAGAGATAGGAAGCCAAATACAAAGATATACTATACTAGTCTTTCTTTGTTTTATGTGTATCACTACTTATTCATGTTGATGTTCTTCGGTTCATGTCGCATTGATGACCATTATTGCTGCAAACCTTGTATCTATAGCAGAAATTCAAAAGTGAATGGAGCTAGCGCAACTTTGATCTTGGGGGTCGTGTCTAAAACATGTAGGTGGGGCTTGATAATTGCAGGTGGGGGGTAACATTTTTAGACCCCTTAGGAAGCTATGCACATTGCTTGTGACTTTCCATACACCTACTAGCAATGTATTTCAAGCCCAACATCTTGCAAGAGACAACATTTTGCTGAGAAGACTGGAGAAAACTTGATTGTAAAACCAATGGCTTGGACTTCATAACGTCAATACAATCCGTATAAAAGGAGAATTAATGGATACGTAAAATGATGTGAAAACATTGTCAAAAATAATTGTTTAAGGCAGGGATGCTCCATTCATCAGATACTTGAGAAACAAATTAATGGTTAACCTAGCTGCCATCACTGACACTGTTTTTCCAGGAACTTTTACAATCACCGTAAAGAATCTGCACTTCGCTAAATCTAACATCAGCTTACAGTAATCCAATTTACATAGACCATGTACTGGTCTCACGTTCGATACAGGAAACAAGATTGGAGCAAAAATCATTGACAACAACTGCCTTTTCAAGTCAGGCATGCTAGAGGACCTGCACACACTGGCACACACTTAAAATACCCTAGGTGTGCTACTTTTTCTTCAAGTAAGTCACTTCAACAAGCTTACTTGGGACTCAAACTGTAAACCAAATTAGTCTATGCACAAGTAAATGAATCAACTACGGTTATATGCCATGAAAGGTGTCGAATCTGTAGATGCAATATAAAAGATTAACTGTGAACAGCATGTGGAACAAAAACCTCCCAAAAAGGCCTAGAATACCTTCGCTTTGAAAGTAAACATTTTGTAGTCTTACTTTAGTGTTATTATACACAAGTGTAAGCCTATTTCTAAATTCAAAAACAACATTAATTTCCATACAGCCAATGTAAGTCTCAACTGCAACAGGGAAACACCCACCGAACAGCAGTTACATGTTGACGGAATTACATTGAATATGGATGTTTTTGTTCATGATAATGTTATGACTAGCACAGGCAAAACACAGTCCAAGCAACAGGCACATGCAACAAATGATCACATATACATGTTGCCACTACTAGAAAGGATGAAGAGCAGTCGATTATTTGCTCCAAAAGTAACGTCCCCGTGGGCAGGAATATTGGTCTTCGCTGCACGGTGGACCTATTATGAAGATATTTGCAATCACGGATGGTGTTGGGTGAAACTACTGCCATCATTTTCCACAGCTTCAACTAAAAAAATGCTGCTGGGCTACTTTTCCTATCTTTTCCTTGGTAACAGAGAATAGAACCCATCATGATGACAGTGAATGTAGCGTATAGCAATTAAAAGTAGAGGACGATGAGATCAACAAAATGGGATTAGATGAAAATACTGCCAAGAAGAGAATCTTATTTCATCTACCATTTGAGGTAATTTTAATCCTTGAAATTAGTTCCACTTTAATTCAACTGCATCCCCAATAAACTAGCAATTGCAGAATAGAAACTGACCTTCTCAGACTTTGCCTGCACACGATCTTCTAGAAACGTAGCAAACCCCTCACTGAGCCATTCCTCGGTCCAATCTTTAGCCCCAATAAGCAGCCCGAACCATGAATGGGTAATTTCATGTGCAATACGAAGAGACATGCTGCCATCGCCACACAGAATGGACTGCGATAAGAACATCAGATTGGGACTGAAATGTACATGACGGTTCACAGAATGTCACTACAAATGATGATGGAGGGCATCGCAAGTTATCCCAAACTCACAAAATTTAAATCGCTATAGAGAGAAACTGTTTGAATCAAATTTCTTGCAACAAAATCATAAACAATGGCTGCTACTCCAATCTTTTTAAAAAGAAACTTGACCATACAACACCAAAATTATGTGTGAGTTCGATTGATATCTCTCGATCCACGTGTGTCCTTTGATAAGATCTTAAATGAAAACAGAGGTCTAGCAACACATGAATAAATATCTTTGTTCATTGGAGTGAGTAATGTCATGGACAATGCAGGTTAAGCAATGCCATAACAATATTTGTATAACAACACAATCAGATAAATCTGACTTCACCAGTATGGCTCATCCCACTCACAGACAAACACGATCACCACAATGACATTAGAACAAAAAAATTTTTACCTTTCCAGGCCCATGCAAGCAAAGCTTCTTGGAAGGATAACAAGATCAATCCTGCTGAACGGATATTCACCCAGAATTTCTGTGGCTCCAATCAAATACCGCTGCGCATTTTCACAAAATTCTTCCTTAAAAGAGTTTACTGAAGATTCAGGAGCGTAGAATGTGATCGGTACTTCTTTGCCACCAGGTGGGGTTCTCACAAGGATAGGATCGCTGTGGTGAAACCAACCAAAAGCAAAGGCCATAGTAGAACATGGCAGTGGAATGGACATCTCATAGTAAAATAAATCTGAAATAGATAAAATGCAACCTTACTAAATACTTCTTCCTCAGAGTTCAAATTCACTGCTTTGATCATTTGAAAAATACTTGTGACTGCTAGTGAATTTAGCAAAAATTGGCACAACATTTACTGCTTAATCATAAGTGATTCCTACCAGCAAAGAGAAGCCCACATTTGAATCTTCTTCCACAAAGTAGTTGCAACCTTCACACATATCTTCATTATGGGAAGATAACTATTAAAAACCTGCATATGCATGTCCGTAAATCATCAAATTCTTGATAACCACAAATACCTAATGGAACACTCCTATTACCCAGTGGCAATAGTGTTATAGCAGACTAAGACAGACATTGAAATAGGACTTCAATTCCAGACGACTATATATGACCAGCGCCAGCTAAACACCTAGTCACACAGAAATGACTAAATGTCATACACTTGAAGACAAGAGATTACACTTTGTATAATAAAAACACCTTACAAGACCCCTAACTTGGATTCTGCATGATAGAAACACCTTCTAAGAACCCAAACTTGGATTCTGACCATGCTAGCAGTGATAATCAGGTTGCATTTTCTTAAATTGATCAGCACGAAATGAAGATTTCAAAAACTTTACATCACAAACACAGATCTACAGCAATCACTTTAATGGGATTAAATTTCGCGGGGATTAAATTTCGCGGATTTCGTAGATTTGGGTGTCATCCGCGAAATTAAGTCCCAATGGAAATTTGAAAAGGGCTCATCCGCGAAATTAAATCCCTGCGAAAAATTTTTTCTTCAATACGCGAAATTTTGAAAAGAGGGCATGCAAAACGAGAAAAAACTCACTTAATTTTTTCTATCACACTTCACTATGTTTGAACGGTGGGCCTATGTAATACAGTTAACACTCTCTAATTGAAATTTCAAGAGGGATAAGGATTTGTTCGAAATTTTGTGGGAAAAGTTCCTTTTGCGAGGTTTCGCCCCTTTTTAAAATTTTTCATTTCTCCTCTGACCCGCGAAATTAAATCCCCGTGAAAAATTAGGAAGCCCCTCATCTGCGAAATTTAATCCCCGCGAAATCTTAAAATTTCGCGGATAGGCTCAACCGCAAAATTTAATCCCCACGAAATTTAATCCCACTAAAGTACACATCGAGTAGCAAAAAATAGTTTCAAATCGATCTCCTGACAGTCCACAACCAGGTAACTCTCGTTTATGCCTTACACATCAGTTGTAGGAAGTTGGGTGGTGGAGCGTAAACATGCTTTTCAATTTTATCATGTACTTACATTATGCAGTTTTAAATCATTGAATAAATGCAAATTCTTTCATGTCATATCATAACACATAGAGATCAGAACTCTCAAAGTTTAGCACAAAGCTTTTCGACATTCAGTCATCATCAGGTGCTTACAGTGGTGCTTACAGTGAATGTCGAAAAGCCTTGTGCTAAACTTTGAGAGTTCGGATCTCTATGTGTTTTAAATCATCCTTATGGAGAGTTTTCTGCACAAAACATCGAATAAGAAGATCGTTGCTACCAACACAATCTCTTCTATGCCATTCCCCATATTGCTCAAAATAGGCACGCACATCATTTGGAATAGTTCGAACACGCTATTTTCCATTTACTTGCTAACTTTCAATCAAATCATTGGTTAGGACACAGCCACTCTGATCTTTATTGCAATTGATATAGGTCAGCCATACCCTAATTGGCATGACGTTGGTATGGCATGACGTTGGTATGCACGCAACCTTCCAATTAACCCAAGATCTTCAAACAAGAGGAAGTACAGTTTCAAGGTCAAATGCTTAATAGCACTTCTGCACTTCTGTTTTATCTGTTTTTTAGAACACGATCATGAAAAACTAATAGCCTAAAACTTTTTTTCGATGATTTTGATCGACACAGATCACTGTTGCATCCCTTCTTTTCAAGAGTAAGCCAACTAGCAATCATGATGTATAACACAGATAAACACAGTGCAAGTACCTAATTTATCATAATGGTTGTCGTTCCTCAAAATCTTCTGTTTACAGCTGGTGGAATCACCACTTGAAAGAACCTGGCACCCATGTGGCACCCGTATGACAGCTTGCCAAGTTGAAGTTGCAACTGGAGGTTCCTGGCATGGCATCAATGACCTGTTATTGATATAAGCTCCAGGGGTAAAGGCGCAAGGGCTAAAATAGAAGCAAGAAGTAAAACATAGCTGACACATTCATTTACACAAGAAAGATATTTTAATTTATGACAGGAAAGTAATCTGCAATAATCACAAAGAACTATTCTACCTAGAAGCCACACATGCACACAAAAATATGCAAACACGCAGATTTAAATCTATAACCAATTGCCAAAAGGATAGCAATTGACAGGTCTTCAAAATTGACTGCACTAATGCGTAAAATGTAGACACATTCGTTGTATAAAAAACAGCAAATTAGAAGGTTTAAGCTTTATCAATATAAACACGATTTTCTTGGATTTACAAAATCTGATTAGCAGTGTATACAGTATCATTTAAAAAGGCACCACAAATATTCAATGAACTTCTACATGGTGGCCATTATCTCCAATAAGCAAATTTCTAGGAAAATTGGCTAAAATAAGCTTTTTTCCAGGAATGAACCACAAATATAATATCAACATTAACAAACACTGGCCTTGCAAAAAATACTACCTACTGGCAAAAAGGTAAATATGTAAGCGGCTGTTTTGTGAGCCAAGAAAAAAAATATGCATTTCCCAGGTTTTCCAGGTTCAGCTCTCAGAAACCCCTTCAATTTTCCAGGTTTTCCAAGCAAACTTTCAAAATAGGCTATTCTCCAGGTTTCCCAGGTTGAGTGGCCCCCTGTTCTAAATCTGATGTCACTGAAAACTTTGCTTGTTTCATCGCACATGGCAGGCTAAACAAAATTGCCAGAAAGGCTTTTGGACAATTACAAAGATTATCACAAAGGTATAGGTAAGATACTGTATATCATACATTCTATTTTCGTTTTCCCTTCCTTTTATCTTATAAAAGTACGTAAACCAACCCAAACTCTTCAACCTGCAAGAGTTTTAAAACACAGATTTTGTCTATCCCTAAATGGGATGAAAATTCCTCCTACCACGGTTCCTACCGTATTCTGAAATACAAACAGGACATACTTGCCATCTTTATCCTTGCACCAGGCCAGTGAGGGACCACTAGGGTTTGTTTTGTATTTCATTCGAACACACTTTGGCCAACGATATTTTTCTGTCTCTTTATTCCACACTCTAGTACACCACCCATACACCGCATATGGTAATGTCCTGTATTGCAACGAGTCAATAGAAGCAGAAGGATTTCCAGACAATGAATGCAGGAAAGCACAACTCCTACACAGGAAATCAGAAAGTCTACGGTTGCTGAAGCCGTTGGAAGTTTCTGAAGCATTGCCAGGTTGCTTAAAAGTAGAGAGCTTCGATTCTTGCACACAACAGCAGCCATCTTTATGGAAATGCAACGAGAAGTCATCAGGTAAGCATATCTCCTCTACAGAAACGATATCAACTAATGTACAATCAAGGCACATCTGAAATGCTTTCCCAGCAACAACGTCATTAGTTGGCTTGATAAACAATAATATATCTCCCGATACCACACTAGCACTGAAGTCGATAGACAAATCTAAGAAATAATGATAGACAAGAACCTCATCCACATTAGCCATCAGAGGCACATCTGTTGTGTTGCCATTCCACGGAGGTAAAGATGTTGGTGGTCCTCTGCTTTTCAACACGTGCTGAGTAGGAGAAACCTCCAAACTATTTGAGCAACATTCAATGCCACTATTGGCGCCTTTGAAACAAGATGTATCTTGATCCGCAGCATATGATGACTTAATCGAGTCTACAGTGACACTGGAATTAGAACTTTTCAAGTTACATGTACTTTTTTCCGATATCAAATCACTATTCCCTTGACCTGATGCTCGGTCTCTCTCCAACAAGCAACCCTGCTTGGTATCTTGTCCATTTTTTCCGGGGAAAGTGTTCGTTTCACAAATGATCTTTGTCATTATTTTCTCACAAGGGCTTACATCCTGATCCATCTCGCCTCCATGGAGTTGACGATGCAGATCATGACAACTGCTAGCACATGAACTAGAAGAATTTCCTTCAAAGGATTCGGCATACTCTTGTACGTGACTATTGCATTTAGGTTCTTCACTATCAAGCAAATCATCACCAGAATTTACCAAGGATTTTTGCGAGTTATTTTCAGGAGACATTGATTTCCATAACGGAAACATTGCAGCAGAGTGACATAACGTGAGTTCATTCATGTCTAGGCGGTAACATGGTCGTTTGCGAGGTAAAATATCTGGCTGATCGCTTCCATACACAGCCTTTGTAGAAGGTTTGCTTCTCTGTAGCTG
>JAOBRC010754339.1:0-10213 GCA_027575255.1 Scolionema suvaense | reverse complement strand
TTCTTTTGCACCTGTTCCGTATGTGAGGTTGACTTCGGCTCTCTCCAGGGTTTTCAGAAAATATCTCAAAAAAGGCAGAACCCCGGGACTTGACTTTTTCAGGCTTTTAGTTATATGAGTTTACACGTAATCTGTCCAAGTTTAGGGCAATTTGGTCCAATCCTTTACGAGATGTCAGCTTGCTGTCACGTGACATACCACTGATGTTCAGTATTTGCACACATAAATTCCATAATATATCCGAAAATGAAAACGTGGGACTTTGGGTCCATTTTTAGTCTTTTAGGGTATACATACGGATCAGGGTAAAAATACTCATTCCTGATATATAGAAAAATGTTTTCTATTGCAAATGTTACAAAAAAATACTTATGCCCATGTAGCCTTGTTGAAGAACTGCTTTAGTTTTTCAAGCAAGTAAAATATTGTTCATAGGTGCATCCTGTGAATAGCATGTAATACTTTTTTAATCATTATTTTATTTATTGAAACATTTAGTTGCATTCATATTTTACCTCAGACTCTGCAAGTGCATTTCTCATGCGGAGAGGTGATGGGAAATCTGGGGAAACTGAGACTGAAACCGGAAGTGCAACAGTTCTTCTGCACGATCGATTTTGGATTTTTTGAATGTTCTTTGGGCTTACATGTTTTTTTTATAAGAATAAAGTTTATAAGAATGTAATGCTTTGATGAGTGAAAGAGCAAGAACATTTAAGGCCTCAAATGGAAAAAAAGCTTCTGTAAAAGTTGGATTTTCAATGGATTTCACTGCAAAGACTCACTGCGTAGCCGTCGACGACTATATTTCGCTGGGTCAGGCTAATTTTCAGCAAATAGAGTACCAAAACCACGATATTTGGTACCAATAGCAGTTTTCCGAAAAATGCACCTCTATGAGCGAGTTAATAACATTTTAAGCTTAATTCTGCCCTACGTTAAGAGCGTTGAAGCCTTACTCCAAGAAGGTACGTTCTTGTAAAAAACGTGTATTACATTCCTACAATGTTCGGGGAGTCATTGGAAATGTAGAATACATAGACAGTCTTCTTCTTAACCCTATTTATACCGGGTGAGGGGGCTTTTTCCGCCACTTTCGCATATTGATCTATGTAGAATATTTTAAGCCCGCTTTCTGTTACTTTTCATAGTTTTTTATACTAAATGCAATAGCATAAGTTCATTTTCCGTTTGGGAGTTGAGTTTGCACAGCGTGGGGTTTTGGGGAGGGCTTTGGGTCCCAAATTGCAAAAAAAAAAAAATCTCTAAAAATTTTGACGAATCTTTCACTTGAACCTCTTGCTGTGTCTCAATTATACCTTTTGGAATCATCGTTTAAGTTTTATTATATTTTTTGAAGAGACTGATTAAAAGGTGTTTCGTGAGCAATGGACATGCAAGATACGTTGCAGATGGCAAATCGTTTCAAGTACGATTTTTCTTCAAAATGATGCAAAATTAACGAAAGCTCAAAAGCGTACCTGACGAAACTTGAAGCTGAGGCACTTCTAGGAACACCGAAAGCCCCATTCTTAGTTTATTGCACTCCTAAGAGATTGATTTGAAGCCTGGTATGCATTTCATGGTCTAACAGGAACTTAAGAGGTTCTTGCGGGAGGGTGGCGGAATCTGCCCCCCCCCCTGCCCGCCCCCGTAGTGAACCAGCCAAGAAAACCCGGTATAAATAGGGTTAAAGTTTAGTGCTTGTCATCTATGTATAAAGAGTGTGAGTAAAGGCTAATCAAGCAGAAATGGATGTGAAGCTGAGAAAATTAGATGGCGAAAATTAAGGGTTATTAAAATTGATACTCTGTCTTCACACTTTCATTCATAAAAAGTTACAGAAGTTACAACTTTTTCTATAACTCTATAAATTTCGTTTAAATACATCCTCGAAATAAAACCCCCCTCACCCCCAGATCCTCTATCAGTTGGGACTCGTCAGTACTCACACTCTAAACCCGACCTTACCTGGGGAGCAGCCAATAGGCCCGCGGCTTCAAACTGTTTTTCATTACTATTGAATGACTAGACTGATTCTCATGGTACTTCATGACTTTGTCACATTTTTATTTGTGATCATTTTTGAGAAATTTTTTTTCGTATCACTTGATGACGTCATCATTTTTTAAGAAGATCCGTTTCTTAAAAAAATCGGTCATTTTGGTATAAAGAAAGATGTTTTGACAATATCATATGCAAAATAAATTGCACATTAAAGCAAACATAGATAAAAACCAAAGATGTTATTACTAGAGAGTTTATGCAGTTTTGCCTCTAAATGACGTCACAAAGACATCTAAATGACATCATTATTTGAGAAAAAGTCTTTATATTTAGTGAAAAAGCAGAAAATGCTGACGTCAGCAAAAACTTTTGAATTTATTTTAGTTCAGCAGATACATTGTAGTAATCATGCCAAGTTTCAAGTCAATAGCACAAAGCAATCAGATTATATAAGGGGCGGGCCTACTAGCCCCCCGCCCATCCCCCAGTCACAGGAGCTCAAAAAAGCTCAGGTAATGTAGGGTTAAACGTCAAGCAGACTAGCACGTAACGCAAAGCACGTGACATGAAAAACATATCGAAAGTAATTTATTAGGGAAAACCTCTAAATAATCCCACCATTTCCTCCCCAAATTGGCGTTTATTAAAGTGTTATTTCCAAGCCTAATCAGTCACCATGCCTCAACTTGGACGGTTCTGATATCCGTCAACGAATCAATTTTGGTTAGTTAAGAGATTTTGACGATCTCATTATAATCGGAAGTTGAATCCTGAAGAATTTAGACTTCGGTTTGTGTAACTATTAAACCGGAAAAGCTGGAGATAAAACGTCTCCAACTTCTGGGTTGTTATGCTAAGGTAGTTAAGACACCGATTTGTGGTGTAGTAAGTAAACCAGAGGCAGATTCAAGCATGCTTTGGAGAATCAATTACTTGGCTGAGTATTCAACAGCGTAACTTTAGACAGAGTGATCTATACGTAACCACTAAGTAATTAGGTATATCAGGGTCACAGGGCCTAACAACACAAGAAGTAAATCCACCACGCAATCAGTTAAGTGTTTTCCCTGCTTGAACCAATCAGTTTAGATTTCAGAAAGCAAAGAAAAACATTTTCTCCTCCAGTCAAGCACTTTTTATCATGCTGACCAAGGAAGTACTGCTTCTTTTCTTTCATTGAGGGATAGGCTCGTAATTTAGGTTATCGCAACAACTTTGGTACTAGTACTTTACCGATGTACTTCGGCCAAATCAGTTTGATTTGACTTCTGGCACTATCTGACATATCCGACATATCTGAAAATAAATGTCAGCATTTTTAGTTAAGTTAGTTTTATTCAACGTAAAGACAACCACCATATATAGTAGGTCACATAGCGACTGTTGCAACTTAATCGTTTTTTAGTATGCTTTTTGCAAAATTGAAGTTATAAGGGATTGAACACGACCATATCTTCATCTTGATGCTCAACTCTTGAATTGAATTTCTTTAGGCCTCTGTAGGTAGTGCATATGGCTAAAATGTTTTAGATGCAGATTTCTAGTTGTACTCCTGCTTGTTTGCATAAATAACCTCTAATAGTTTTGATTTGGAACATTCTGTCGGATCTTGTCCCTTTAACCCTTTTCTAGTCTTATTTATATATGCTCAATAGGCCTTTTCATTTGTATGTCGCAGGAATTTATGAAAAGTTGTATCCCTACAATCATCGCCAAAATATCTTCGCCAAAGTGATTTTGGTGAAGATTTCTGACAATGATAGTCTGAATGTGGTGCATCTGTGCAGTGATGATATATCTTGATTTGCCAGATGAGTGACCTTGCTTGCTGGTGTATTTGGATGTTTCTTAACTGTTGGGTGGGGCGGAGGTGGGGGTTACTGTCTGAAACAAGTAAAGAAGTCCAGTTTGACTGTTCCATAGGACTTGATCGCTTTGAATCGTGTTTGTATGTGGTGGTTGGTCATCATAGCTGCTTACTGATGGTAGCTGTTCTTCAATTTAATGAATTTATCGTTTTGATCATATAGGGGTTATGAATCGTCATCAAAGTGTTTGGCTATGGACGTGACCAGGGACTTTTTTTCTGGCAAAGAAAATCTGTTGTTGATCATACTCTCTGAATAAAAGTCAGACAAAGGACCTCTGGAAATGAATGGGAAATGAATTTTGTTCACTTTTCATACATCTATGGGTTAATTGAAATATGTTGCAAGTGTTTAACCCTTTTTGCACTGAGAAGGGGGGTGGGGGCGTAAAATTACCCTTCCTGGCAAACTTTTTGCGATTTTCCTGAACAGCAAAAGCTTAACAGCTGAAACATGGTGACTTTTAACATAATTGTATAGGCTATAAGATGAAATAAGATTCATTTTGAAATTTTTACGTCTTCTTAGTTTTTTGGGGACATTTGTGCAGGTACCTGGACCACGTTTTAACCAAATTTTGACTTTCCGTGGCTAAAGACGCTATGAACATGGCAAAAGCTGCGTGAATAGCTTATGCTAATAAAAAGTAATCAATATTTAGAGATTTTTAAAACAAATTTGAAGAAAAAAGCTTTAGTGGTTCAGATTTTATGGTCCAGCAAAACTTTGGGGAACTTTTCCGAAATTTCACCTACATAGGTGGAAATTTTTAGCAAATCGTTAGACCATTTTCTAAACCTACTCATGTTCTTGCACCTTTGTGCCAAGTTTTACGCTTATAGCATTTTGAGTCATTAAATAAATCATTTTAACTGAATATCGTTAACGATCAATCGGTATAACCTGAAACATGAAGCAGTATAGTCTGGTCTTGTGTGGAGTCAACTACCTAAAAACCTTTTTGATCTTCTGGCACCATACTTCCTGGTAGACATAAAATCGGTTAATCGTAACTCTTTTGTACCTAAAACCTCGGACAAAATATTAGGCCACACCCTTCCCTTCACCCGTAAACAATATTAGCAGAAGAAACATTCGCCTTGGTTCCATTAAATGCCATTCACCACTCCTTTCCATCCCGACATTTTGTGTGGCCACTATAATTATTTTGTCGGAGATTGTAGCCTCAACTGATACTGTTAGGTTATCCGCACGCACGAATAGCATGTTATGGCAATGTTAGGGTATCTGCAGGTTGTGACAGCGCTTCTGTTAGGGCGAGACGTGGGATTTTTTTTTACTTGCGAAAGTAAATGCCGCGAAGATTAAAGCCCTTCCAGCATAGACCAATTATTGTTTCACCTGGATTTTCTGCCCAACAATTGCAGGCAGATGATATGTTTTCGTATGTGATGCGGAAGATAGTAGCAAGGATGCCCATGCTAGTTCATGTTTTTTTAACCGTGACTGCAGAGTTAGGGTTTTAACTTAGTAGAAACATAGTAGGGTCTAAAATCTTTAGTTTATATACGTGATGAAAAAAGGCCATTTTCAACAAAGTTTAGGCAGGAGATTTCTTTTTAACCCTATCAGACGCGGGTTTATTTGAGCTTCAAAAAATATCAGGGAAGGCGTTTTGCCCCCTCGCCTTACCCTTAACTTCTGTTTAGAGCAAGCATCAGTCTGAAACTTGGTAGGAATAAGGGTTCAGGAAGTTCCCTTAACCTTAAAAAACTTCAAGAAATATAGCCAAACTAGTATTTTGCCCCAGGCTCCTCAAGCTTAGACATTATATGTTAAGTATGTGTAAAATAGCCGGTTCTTTCCGCTGACTTTGCCCCAAAATCACGTTTTGGCCAGTAAAACCTAAACCTGCGGTCGACTTCTCTGAAATTTTTTTATGGACCTTGATTTATGATATTACATTGGATTTTAGGCATTGAAACACGACCACCACCACCCACATCAGACAGGGTTAAATCATTTTTTGCAGTATTTTCAAAGCGCTTCCTTGGTCGTGACAAGAACAGAAACACATTTGTGCAAGCAACACCATTTGCCGTTCGGTGTTTGCTCATTTTTGGTACAAAATCATCAAAACACGGCTTTCAGCTCATGGTTCGACCCAGGTGCCATCGACTTTATGGTCAGTGTCTCAGGCTCATAATTCCACCCTTCCCCCCTGGACCATCTCTTGTGAAATACGGTTAAAAATTTATATTGTAGTAAATGTATATTTTTACTATGTTTTCGTCAGGTAAAAGAACCATGATTCAGTTAACCCTACAGAGTATGGGCTTTTTCGGGTAGTACAGAGTATGGGGGGGTACCCCCTATTAACTTCTGTAATAATAGTGCCACACCCACAAAACTTGGTAGAGATAAAGAAGAATATCTCATCAGACTATTTCAGGACTGAAAATGTCCTTGGTGCATTGCATTTGGAAGCTACAAGTAATCATTGACAGGGTACTTTTCAGTGCCGACATGGGTTTTTGTAGGCAGTCTTATGGGAAATCCTCCAACAGCCGCCGGGAAAAATTTGATATCTCCAGAACCAGGATAGATATTAACATAATATTTAAATGAAAGCTAGATAAATTTGTGGAAAAGTCAACAAAAACCACCCCCATACTCTGTAAGGTTAAGGAAATGTAGTTTAGGGCCCTACCAGCGCAGATGAAATCAAGCTTTGTAAAAAAAAGATCATGGTTGATTTGAGATGACTGTCCAAAGGCTCTTCACCATGATCTGCTTTTGGCGAAATGTTTTTAGCGATAGTTGTCTCAACTTCGTGCATCTGTATAGCCAGAAATATATTGATTAAATGCTCTTTGCTTGATTTTGTGAATATCTCAAGTTTTTACTGTCTTGACTGATGGCTGTACCTGCACAAACATGCATTTGCCTTTTTTTTCTTCCGAGGAGGGGAGTTGGAAGTGTTGTAGATTGGAACAAGTCAAAAACTACATTTGACAAGTACATGGAGTTTCACGTCCTTGAATTGCGCTTGTATTTATAATTGCTTGAAAAGATGACTAACGACTGCTGATGATATTTAGATGATTTGTTTAATAAATCTATCAGATCTCCATCAAATTAGTTGGCCAAGGACTCCAGGGAGGGGTAGTTGACCGCGGCCCTCAAATTGAAAATCGCCACATGCTTAACATTGACAGCTGTTACGTCATCAAGTGTGGCGCAGCAGGCAAAACTTGGGCGAATTGCAAGCGTGGAATGAACATAATTGCGTTTCCAGTCTGAAACGTTAGTGTGGCTACTTTTTAGCAACTTTTATGCAATATGAGACGAAAATTAGACACATGTGCTAGGGAACTTTAGTGGGTCATACTCATCTGGACGCCATACAGGATTGTCACGTTCTCTGGATGACAATGAGACGAGTAGAATGTGATTGATTTACTTTTCATACCTGCAATATCCACTTCCGACGTGACTGATCTTGTAAAGAAGTGCAATGATTTTAGTATTTAAACCTAAAAGGTTACACAGCATTTTCTTTGAAACTGCCTTTTTGGTCTTTCGCTACTCAAATATGTTTAAAATTTTCAGACAAACAATGGCAAAAATATCTTCGCCAACCAATCATAGAACTGTAGTGTAAAACACTCCATCCCAAAGCTACAATACCTTCATCCAAATGGTCTGCGAGCAATAGTATAGAAACTACAAATCTTATTCTACGTGTATGTTTTTCGATGCTGCACGATACCTTGGAGGGAGGGGGAGAGGGGGGTGTGATATCAGACTATGAGATACTGAAACTTGGCGCACACTTCTAATAACCATTTATGGACATTTGCGCTAATTTACAAGTTAATAGCGTCTTGCAAAAAGGCTTTTGCAGCGAATGTAGCTTGTCGACAATTTATTGTTACCCGATAAAAAGCATGAACGTATTACATATCATTGAAAGGATCTCATTAAGACCTTCCTTTTTATATCTCATTTTATCTCACCTAATGGAGTATGTGTCCTATATGAGAAAAATGTTTGCTCGCTTTTGGCGTGCCTATTTTTTCGACTCAAAAAGATTGCTTTCTGGTGTTTTGGTAATGCTTTCAAAACCTCTCCAATCGATATATTATAGAGAACATACAAAAACAGACCTGCACAAAACGTTTCGGCATGGCATGCTCGTACATCTTTACTCAGAAAAGTGAAAATGATATCAACATGAAATTCCTCACTTGGAAGTCAACATTGCAACATTGTAACCTTTTCATTGGGAAATATTATTGGAAAAAAATACAACGCGCACAAAAAAGCTGGTTAAAATGTGAATTCCATACATGTCGGAGCAAAGCTTTATTTGATTGATGTTACTGCCTGAAAGAAGTAAAAATTCCAGTTTGAGTGTTTCATGGGACTTCCATCTTTTAATCGTGCTTGTATGTTGTGGTTTGTGATCATAGCTGCTTGCTGATGATGTCTGTTCTTTGATTTATTGATTTTATCGTTTAGATCAGACAGTTATTATAGATCGTTACCAAAGTGTTTGGCTACGGACTTGGCCAGAGACTCTTTTATATTTTTTTTTTATTTTTTATTTTTATGGAAAGAAAATCTGGAGTGAGCGTCTTGATCATACTCTCTGCATCGACTTGAGACAAACGAACAATAGAAATGTGTTTGGTTCACTTTCCACCTCTCTCTGGGTTCATTATCACCGCGTAATATGTTTCAAGTGTTTAAGGTGTGGCCTGATCTGTTGACGAGCATGGTATTACCGTCCTGAAGTGTTAGAATAATACAGGTACATTGTACTTCCCCTAAAACAGTAGTTTTTGCCTTTTGTTTCACTCACTAACTTGATTTCATAGGGCACCTGTCCTGCTCAAATTTCTGAAACTTTCAGACAAAAAATCTTCGCCAAGCTGTTTTGGCACAGATTTTTGTCTAAGATTGTAGGATCATTACCATGGGGCGGGGCCTTCTGATGACAGAGTTAAAGTAGTCCTCATAAAATAATCGCTAAATGCATATAAAACAAAAACAATGATGCATATAAACCTTTTGATATGATGGAACACGTCGTAGATAGGACCATTTTGCATTTGTGTTTAAAAAAATTTAGACAATTTTTGCACATTTGTTCCGATTTCCATGTCAATGAGGCCATTAAGTAGTACGTAACCTAGCTATGTAATCATATGTGTAATGACCGAATGGTGGGACTGGGGAAAATAGGCTAAAAGCCATTTACTTTTTAGAAGAATAAAAACCATGATTACATTGTACGTCACTAGAAAGTTCTTGTCTTGCTTTCGTTCGATACCTCATTTTAAATCTCCATACCTCCATTTCTCGAATCATAAGCCAAAACGGGTTTTTCGCATTCAGGTTCGTTTTCAATAAACACGAGACTTTAAAAAGAGAACAATTATTGGAACCTGAATATGATGCCAAGGAAATGTCTCATTAATTTTCAGCAGTTTTCCGATCGTTAGAAGTGGCGGCATGCTTCCGAAAAACAGCAACTTTCAAAAAATGGGAGGGGGCGGGATTCGTCCCCGTCCCCGACGTGGAATAGATATGTCATATCATTTAAGTCATAGTATTGAGAATTTTCTCGTTTTTTTTTTTTGTTTGTTTTTTATCTGTAACAAGATCTTTACAACACATGAGACTCAGAAAAGAGTACTGACAAAAATAAAGCTTTGCATACGAACAAACGGAAAGAAAACAACATTAACACCGACGATGTGACTCATAAAAAAAGCAAGACGATGTCACTGAGAGTGTGAAGTGAGCACATCAAAACAGTGACCAAAACTTGACCATAGCTTCTGTTGAGTATTTATTTGCTTTTAGAGGCAGTACCTAAGTTTGAAGGATTACATATTTCCAGGAAAATACAGTTTTATTCAAGAAAACCGTTTGGTTGTCTTCAGGTAAGACATTGTTGCCAAGAGAATTCTTTGATTAACAGCAAAAGGTAAGTCAGTAGCTCCATACAGCAGTAAATGCACCACGTTATCTTCTTTCATGGTATCTAGAACTATCCCATTAGCAGACAGAAGTGTCCTAATCTTGTTATGAAGCAGTTTACGTTCTTTCCAAGATCGATGGCAGAGCAACAAAAAGTGCTTAGTGGTTTCTATTCCGTCTCTTTCACTGCACTCCTACAATCGTGGACAAAATAAAGTGCACAAAATGCAATCTATCCAATGCAACCAACTAACATTAACGTTGCGCGCTCCCCCGATGCCCCCATCTGCAATGTTGTGTTTACATTTCAACAATATCGTGGTAGGTGGCATAGCTTTTGTTATAGAGCAATGTGGACCTACTTATTCACTATTTTCGCAACATTG
>JAOBRC010754228.1:0-10213 GCA_027575255.1 Scolionema suvaense | reverse complement strand
TGTGCGGGGGGGGGGGGGGGGGCGGGGGTAAATTTTACCCACTAAAATTTTTTGAAAGTTTGAGCGTGAGCCTGTGAACCAAATGTAGTGGAGAACATTTGGACCCAACTTCACGCAAAACGCTTCCATGGTTCTTTCAGGAAGTATGTAGTTTTCACTTGTTGTTGACAACAACGGGAATATTGCATACTTCAGGAACGACTATTCCAGCTGAAAATTATTCTCTGCAAAGGCACCAATGAATGTTTAGCAGAGCGTAGTATATAAGAGCTTTGAAATAAAAAACTTACTTTTAACCTTTGACTCACATCGACATGACATTGGCATGAGTGCCAGCAAACAAATGCTTGCCTTCTTGTGTAAAATTTTACTCTGTATTTCTATAGTTTTTAGATGCATATTTTTTGTTTCCTCCATGCCTTTTCAGGAAACTATCAAAAGTGGTTAATTTTTGGCATGCAACCTCGAAGAATTATGTGCCGATTCCAAAGTCTCAAGATCGAAAACAAGAGCTAAAACATGTAAATGAGAACCAGAAACCACCCATTTGCAAAAATGAACAGGGATTCAACCAACACAAGCGTCAAGTTGTTATGCTAGTCTCCTTTCTCCATTAGTTGTTTAAGGAAGGACTTACGAGTCTTAAAGCTTTCTTAAACTGGAGAAACATCAATGATGTATAAAAAAAGCACTTTCTTTGGAACAGGCATTCAAGTGGATCGTTGCATAAGAAGTTGTAGAATTCGCAGACTTCGGCAAATTTAATCATGGAATGTAGTGCCTAACTATATACATCCAAAAACACAATACATCACAAATATTGTAACCAAGGACATTGATGATCAAACAGAAACACCTTAAAAATAACCTATTTTGGTAAAAAATTAGCCACGCCTAAAGCTAACAATTTTTTCTCGGATATGACTCACAGCACATAACATAACAATTACTGCAGTATAAATTATTGAGCTTTGCATAAAATTACAATAAACAGATTTCCAGAACACCCGAAAAAGGGGCACATTTGGACATATAAGCCTGTATCCAATACGAACGAGAGTTTCCCAGATATGGCACATGGTCGATAAGATGAGTATCGTTGCTCTCCACTGCAGCCAAAATGATTACAAAATGAGAAACGACGCGGTCTCAAAATGTTTAGGATAAAACAAAAAACGCTAATTTGGCCAGAAATGGCCTAGCAAGAATTTTCTTAAGTCAATAAGTCAGTTTGTTCCGATAACAGATTTTCATCCTCCGGTAAACTTTCATAAAATAATTCATTGCACATTTATCCAGGAAAAACATTGGTAAGCAAGTTGCCGGACAAACAAAAGGATGAACAGACCTTATTGCATAGAGAACTCTTTTGACAAAACAGAAGTTCAAAAGCCTTTGGTGCTATGTAGCAGGATCGAAAAGGCAATAGCTGGCTTCAAAGAAAATACCTACCTCTGTAAACGGAGTTAGAAGACTTCGAATTTCCAAATATTCCTCGTATGCCAGTCTGAAAATAACACCAACAATCTCGCATTGAGTTACTACCGCTTCTGCATCATATTATCAACTTCAAGGGAACTTTTAAGTGATTTCAAGTTCATCAAAGCAGCAAATGTTCTGAGCATGTACATTAATAAACTCCGTTATTACTGTCCAGCATAATTGCGCCCTAAAACCTACATTTCAGAATGCCACTTCTGAATCACTGACAGACAAATGTAAAGGAGTTTTCAAACAGATAATACACTTAAACTCACTGAAGTTTCGTGTGCCACCTGCAGTGCATTTTAAAGCGTCAGAAATTTTTTTTATATTGCTGCATAAACACAAGAAGTAGATTAGATGGTTGTGCACCCAGATAGGCCAATTGGCTTGCACGTGTCATTGACATCATAGATAATTACATCCATACAAAAGCAATAGATAATACTGGCTAAAACATATGATGACAGTCATGCGCTGTTTTCAGGACTAAACTGTATTCCATTTTGGTTGTATTATAGACCTTCCACTACACCAAGCTCAGTATTTCAGTCTTTATGAAGCCAAAGCTAACTATTTCCAAGGATGAGGAGGTCCAAGCATATGACACACTAGCAGGGTTTGCGAACTGAGATCTTCTCCAGCACAAAAATTGAAGTAAGTTTCATTTCTTGGGAAACTTTCTCAAACCAATTGTAAAACAAAGCTTGATAAATTGTTGACCCAAATGTAAGATGTTTTCCTTGATCCAAGTACTTGGGAGAAATGCCCAATGATTAAGTGAAAATTAAAGAATCCATGGTTCCGACTTAACACCTACGTTGGATGAATGAGTTCATCTCAAATTGTCTGTAAAACTATCGAATTAAGTCCAATGGAAAAAAGTTAATGATATGAGCATGCCAGCCAAGGGTTCCAACGCATTTGCGCGCATAGATGCAGCTTTACCCTACACAGTGGTCAAGAGTAAGTTTTGCTTCTCATTTTTAAGGGAGGACCTAACAGTCTCTCTAAGCAATTGAGGAAACAAAACTTAAACTTAACATTTTATCGTAACTTTGCAGCATCAGTCATCAGAGTTCCTTTCATTCATCAACTATCATGTAATAAGGAGAGAGCAATAAATAATTACGAACAATCTAGGGACTTCAATCTAAATGTCAATCCATTAAAGTGACTCCCACTTACCGCTAAACGCTTGGTTCGAATAATTGTGCTGTCAAGCTTGGCTAATGTCGAAGCAACCACAGTATCAGATTTCTTGCCTCGCCTTTTAGGAGCCAGATTTTCCTAGAGAAGAAATATTAAAAAGAATTTAAAAATGTGGAAAGTAAAAAGTAAAATCTTAAGACTTACAAAAACGAAGTATATAACTTATATAAGAAAACTGACCAGGGAGTTGGACACTATCACTCTACAGTCTCTTATATGAAAGATCACTTGATTCCTAACCACTTCACGCACAAATCAATCAGAAAAAGTCCCAATACAAAAATGATCATGAACAAATAACACAACATGAATAGTGACCTACATAACCTGAAGTTGTGAGCTAAACACAGGAGGATTACTTCCAGAGAGCCGTTAATTCTTCCCCTTTTGACAGGGTAACGCGATCTGTCAATGGAATGGACAGAGAAACGCAAACCAACTAGAAGCAAAAAGAAAAACAGCCTTTAAGAGAACGAGGACGTGCCCTGCTGGGCGAGGGCTCTGCTATATGGACACCGAGGCTAACACAATATTAATCATCTGGGCGCCAGCACTTGCGACTCTGGCTGTGGCTTTAAACATGTTTTACAGGCGCCTAACACTCAGCACTACCCAGATGATCTGTGCACTCCTGCGTCCACAAAGAAAACACCGCCTACACACACTGCACGCACACACATCAAAAATGCTTGCATACCAGCTCATGCACCTCTCTCCCGAAACGATCATTGAAAGGGCTGAACAGGAGACATGGACGTATTTTGGCCTGATTAGGCCTCATCAGCATGCTACACCTGCCTGCTGAGTGCATGGATGGAACAGCACTTAGTCAGCTTATCCATCGCTTGTTGCGACGGATAATGCAAGAACTAGAGCACACACACTCTGATGAGCGACAAATACGGAAACAATATAAGGACAAAACGACAACAAAATCTTTACTGTCGAGATTCAAATTGTATTTATAATGCGTAGTCCAAAACTAGAACTCCAGTAGGTGGCCATCCAACAGATTTTGCTGCATGTGGATGAGCATATTCATCAATAGAATGCAAAAACTAGAGTGAAATATTCCATAAAGGGCGAGGTGTTCAGATGTCACCTAGTAGTGCTCAATGCACCTGGCTGGCCCAAAACATTAACAAACATGTGAAGACAAGAGCAGCATTCGACATCAGCAATTCGAAGAACCTGTTCATCAGTATCCGAATCCAACAATTTCAACTACTGCCACTGGTCTACCAAACCAAGGACCCCATTTAACAAGGGCTACCATACAGTAGCTCATAACTGTGAGAAATGACCAATTAATGCATAGCACATGTGAAAATTCCGTAAAATACATGGTATAAGGCATTGCATATATCTGCAAAATCGACACTCTTTGACCTGCTGATGACGTTAGGTAAAACAGCATAAGTGCTGTTCAAATTTGTAAATGTTCTTATATCATTATGCATATCAAAATTAAGAATATTTTTTCCACACAGTTTATTCTATTCCATCACTATATAAAACAAAAAATAAGTGGAAGTATGTAGAATGAGATCTTGTTCCACTCGTCTGGGTGTTTTTTTTTGATGCAGGAAAAGAGCAGGCAGACAACAAGATAGGAGTCCTTCCCTTGCACGAACATATACTCATAAATATAGCTCATATACCCAGACATATCTTTACAAAGGATGGGCTAACCTTCTTTTTCATAGAAGCAGCTTTACTTTCCTTCCCGTCTCGTCCTGAGTTTCGTTCTTTCTTTTCACCATGTTTCACAAATTTAGGTTTTCCTGACATTGCCTCAAGCTAATCACATACATACTGCAGCAACAGTCTTTATAGCAGTACAGGACATCATCGTGCCTCAATCCGAACAAATGGTCTCCAACCACTTTCCTTATTTTCCCATCAGAAAATATGTGCTGTGAAATACTTGGCCAGATATTCCAATTCTACTGCACAGCCAGAATCATATAAATAATGTGATTGCTGTAACTGTGACAGAAGTCAATTATCTTGTTGATATATATTGCTATGCTTCAGACTCCTAAGAAACAAAATCTGCCGGCAAAACTGAAGTAAGTTACTAATACTGTATTGCACTTCAAGAATGTTCTATACGAAATAAAATGAAAAACAACAAAAGTAAGTCTTCTGCACATATGAAGTAGAGCTGCTACAAAGAGATCTTCTTGTTCAAAACCATCTGAAATGCACAAAATAATAACTTACCGTACGTGCCTAAATCTTCCTTCACCCATTTTTGTCATATCAATTTCGACAGAAAGCATAATTCCGCAAAGAGAACACAATATGTCCGAGATTATTATGATGATGAAGAAACCATGTTCAAGAAAGTTCTTTGAATTAAAACTTATGTGAGCCACTTTCTCTTCTTTTCTCATACTTTGAGAGTATTTGCTTATATGCTTATCATACTTTAACGCCAGTTATGCTTCTTTGTTGCATAAATGTAAAAATTACAGGTAGACAACCATTACAAGAGTAAACGAATTTGATGTATACTAGCATCAAGCAAAAAATTATGGAGTTATCACCTAAAACAAGCCAAATTTTATAAAACGTACTTTAAAGGAGCAGATCCTAATAGTAGTCAACTACCCAGAATAGTAAGCATTACAAGCCAAATAAACAATAAATTAGAGTGACTGAAGAAAAACTGACAATGCCAGGTAGCCACAAGTGAATGTGACTTCAACGAAAAATTTGGCTTGTAAGTCAAAAGATTCGCCACCTGAGGGTAGACTCCCTCACACGAAACCCTAATCTGGATAGAACTTCCATACTTTTCTTTCTTTTCTCCTAAGAACGGTGCACTCCACATCACATGACTTTATACTAGTACAAAACCCACACAAGGATTTTGGCTCTTAAATGCACATCGGTAAGGCGAATTTATGGCTCTTATCAAAGAAAAACCACACTGTTGCTTTTGTACGATGGAAAGATAACAAAGGCAGTGGATATTGCACCTCGTTTCATGCAGAAATCTCAAACAGCGATGAGGTCATTGTGCTCTACATTGTATTCCACTTCATTATTTTCTGCCGTATAAGTAAGGTCCGGTTCACTTACAATGAAACATCAAGAAACACTGTGGCCATACTTAAAAGCTGCAAACAAAAAGGTCTGCCAAATAAACCTTTGCAACTCTCTGTCTGTGATCATATGCAGACGCTTTCCCTTTTCTACCTGCCAAGCTCACGGGACTAAACGTGCCCTGTTTTCGAAGTTGGGTGTAAGTCGTAGTAGGCTTTGCTAGCCTGCAGAATGAAGATTGAACTATTGTAAACTGATTTGCAAACAATATTTCTGACTACCAAATGGTTACGTTTGTTTTCACCACAAAGTAGTCATACTACAATGAAGAACTACAATAAAGTGAGCACAAAACAAGCCCATTACCAATCATTACAATCAGTAAGCAGGAATACAGGGGTAAAGAGGCACTTCAAGTAAAGGGCATATAAATGGGGGGATAGACTGTTCTGCCTCACAGCCCTCTGAATTTGCGGCGGTATTCGACAAAGCCGTCATGTTTGCCGGCGTGTTAACCCATTACGGCGGAAAAAAAATGCCGCCGTCGAAAATCTAACACACAGCACACTTCTGGCAATCAAGCCCCACACCACTATAGGTGCAAGCCTAGCCTAAGCGAAACCTTCCATCGCGATCGGTCGTCCGCGACTCAAGCAGCCATTTTAGATCCATTCCAGGAGTCAACACTGCTGCCACTTGCGAAAATAATTGGTCCTTTAGCAAGTACCACAACTGCGTCGTTTAGAGCAATGCCTGTTCAAAAGCGCAATGAATTGTTGGCTATTGTTATTGCATATAGTCATGCATGTGCAACAACGTAACTCGCAAAGCTAACACCGCAAGTGGTAGCGAATTGAAAAATGTAGGGTTGACAAAGAAGCCTTGTAATTTCGGTGCATGAGAGGGATGAAAATAGTGTTAGTTAAACTTGGCTTATGTTCGCGGCATAAGTCAAGTGGCGTGTTTGGGGTTCACGACATAATACATCCCTTGCACTATTTTGATCATCTTGTCTACACCTTGGATCGTGGCCTCGTAGCTTCGTAGCGACGATGCAAGAACGTAGAAGGGAACGAATGGTTGTCTGCACTGCCCTTGTGCGGGCATACATCGTCAAAAACTACGGAAATTAAGGCTGCCATTGTAGTTCCTGTAGCTACTGGAAGTGGCGCCGCACGTGGTGTATTTGCCGTCGTACTTGCCACATATTGCGGCATTTTCGTGCCACCGTACTTTTGCTCTAATTCAGAGGGCTGGCCTCAGCAATAATCAGCAATATTAATAAAGTAAACATGAAACGAATAAACATGTAATAAGTGACAGGTCAAACAGTTGTTTCTGCAGAAATCTCAAGGTTAATTGGTCACAAACGCAACATATGTATACTTTTCACTCTTTTGCCCTCTAGGACCTTCGAGCTCAAGTATGATATCGAAAGGACACTAATTTCTTCAGCTGAAATGAAAGTACATACCAGGTGCAGTGGTAGGGGTGGGTGGAATGCTTAAAAACATGAATGGGGGAATGCTCAAAATGGGGGAGGATAGTTTTATAAATGGGGGTGGGGTAAAAATTGTCTGCCCACTCTGACAGGTTTATAATTCTGTTGATAGGAAGGCCAGAAGAAGTTCTGATAAAGGCCTGCATAGGATCGGAATGTTTGCTCCAATCTGGCTTCCATTATTGCATTATTAGAAGTAATCTAAGAGGCACAAAATGAGTGAGGATTTGAAGCAGCAAAAAGGACAAAGTGCAACTGAGAGCTGCAATGGCAGACAAACTCTCAAGATATCTGTCTGATACAACACTTCATATAGGTCCCCATATACCATCCCCATAAATACGTACAAGGCTAAAACACATGTAAGGGAATGTCCGTATCATTATTGCTTCACTGACACAGAATTGCACAGGAAAACACAAAATCTTTGTGAATTGTGGTAACACGCCCTAGTAGAAGACAGCAGCCTTCTAACTATAATAAGATCTATATTCATTGCAAAGTGAGGCATTAAAAGTACTAATTTGTACTTCCATCCAACGTATAACATTGACTACTGACAATCAGAGCTATTGCATACCTGCATCTACACTATCATGAGCAGTAACAAAAGGCATCAAGTCAAAACAAAACAAAAGGAATTTCCCATGCGACTCGTATTGTTAACGCGAAGAACAATAAGCATAAGATAAACAAATGTTATTGCATTGAAACAGAATGTGAATAACGTGCAAGGTACATATAAATATAGGTTTGCATGCATCACCAAAATACACTTAAACAATTACAATATTATGATTATGAATAAGCAACACATAAAAGTCCTACTGAATGTAAATTTAAAACTCACTAACCAGCAAATCGTGCATAAAATACGTGAGCGCATAGCAAACAATACAACATATCATGCCACTCATACCCATCACCACACTCATATACTATACTATCCAAAATAATAGACAGGTTGCAAAATGAGAACTTTTCTTTCAGCATTCAAATAACTAGTTCTGCCTGGCAGATGAAAAATGCGATCATGCAAAAATCTTCGATGTAAAGTTTTTACTCACAGAAAGAAGACCACAATGATCAAATTCTTAGGCTCAGTGCTTTGAGCAGAGAGTTGTTTGATAATTGCAAGGTCCACCCATAGACAGTTTTTGCATGACGAACAAAACACAAAAATAGTGGCTCTACTTGAGATGGGAAGTTACAGAGGGAGAAACATGGTCTTCAGAGGGTGACTGACAGGTGATTATTTCACCTATTACCCTGAAAAAAATCAATGCTAAATGGCCCCTTTCTTTAAAGCTCATCTTTATTTGTGATCAATGCCATTTCAAAATTGCCCTTTTTAGAAACAATCGTACGGCACCCAAATAACCTACAGTGTTACATCACTTCGATTTTTTTTAATCAACCTGGCACTTTGTCATTTATAGCAAAACCTCCCAAGTCAGAGTATAACAGATTTAAACAACAACCTACACCGATAAGCCTAAAATCATTAAAACGAAGATTAACTAAGATGAAATTACGATGAACCCCCAATAGCCATCAAAACCAAGCCAACAACCCTCTCCTCATGCCAACTATTCATCCATGGCCACGATAAATTTTACATCCTATAATATTATACATTCACAATCAAAAGTTTTAGTTTCTTGGGTAAGAATTGAAGTAATCAATGCAAACAAAGCCTACCAAAATCAGGCAAAAAAATCACTTCTACTATTGTAATGCCTCGAATAAGCGCCCCCTCGAATAAGCACCTACACTAGAAGTGAAAATATCAATAAGTGCCCACCCTCGAATAAGCGCCCATCCTTAAATCTTCAGAAACCAGCACTAATTCGAATTTTCAACTAGAAAGTAATTGAAAGACGACTTAACAAGAAATGTTGAATAAATGCAACAGTTTATTTTAGTTTTCATGCTTACTTTTATCGTTTTCATCATAAGAAGATGGGAAGTTTTTCCCTTTTTAAATTACTAGTAAATCTGTTTTTTAAATAAGCACCCCCCTCAAATAAACGCCCCCTTTAATAAACGCCCACCTAAAAGCTCCGAAAATTAAATAAGCGCCCGGGCGCTTCTTCGAGGCATTACGGTATACAGCCAAAATTTGCTAACTCTCGTTATATTGCTGCTTGAAATCCTTTCATCTTGGTTCTTCTCAGAAAACAGCCAATGCAACAAACAAACAACGAAATGGGCGCATAAAACGCAAACATATATTGAAACATTGCAAAGCAATCAGCAAAGATGTCTCAATCCCAAAACTATAAAAAACATACTGCAAGTGCATTAAATCCTCCTAATAATATCTTACCCACTGTTAAAAGTGGATGCCTGATGTTTGACGAGAACATTATCATAGTTTGGACTAATATTGTGGTTACCCTAGCTAACACTATCTGACAAGGGCTTTTTTGAGCTTCAGAAACGCAGGAGGGGGGTTTGTT
Organism: Scolionema suvaense; assembly: GCA_027575255.1. Classification (NCBI taxonomy): domain Eukaryota; kingdom Metazoa; phylum Cnidaria; class Hydrozoa; order Limnomedusae; family Olindiidae; genus Scolionema; species Scolionema suvaense. The sequence continues at coordinate 502 of JAOBRC010754228.1, read as the reverse complement.
GGCCGTTACCTCCTAATTCTAATTTTACAGTACCTATGAGACTGAAACTGGGTACGGACTTCCCTCTACCCTAAAAGACTTAAAAAAAGTAGGCAGAATTGCTCCTCGCCCTAGGCACCCTGAAATATGACGTCACATGTAACCACATGAAAAAGAGTCTATGGCTGACTTTGCCTGAAAATTATCTTTTTGCTCATAAGTACCCAGAACTAGGGTCAAATTCGCAGAAATTTGCTTTATTAAGTTCATTTTACTGTTTTATATTGTATTTTAAGCAATAAAACAGTATTCTATAAGAAAAACTTTGATCCTTTCAAATCTTCATTTTTCAGTAATTTTCAACACTTCTTGGAAAAATTGCCCAAATCACGCGACTTCATAACCCAACATATATCAAATTTGGCCAGATACGTACATATCAATGAATTCTATAACAGTAAAATAAAGTGTGGTTTGTCAATGGGTCCCAAAAACTGTTTTTCTGGGATATCTGGCATGGGGG
>JAOBRC010754227.1:0-17270 GCA_027575255.1 Scolionema suvaense | reverse complement strand
CGGGGAAAAAAAATCTGTCCGCTAATCAGAGCTGTCCGCCTTTTGGGGTGTCCGCTAATTGGAGCTTCGACTGTAGATAGAAACAAGTAAAAAAGTCAAATTTGACGCATTTCGTGAATTTGTACAATGATGATGACCATCGATTTAATGTTCTTTGCTAGTTTCTATGACTATTTAAAGCCTCGTGCAGTGTTGCTGGATGGTTAAACTTGCTTCATGATGCATTTGGATGTTTTGTAACTATTGGATGTGGTTGATGGGGGAGTCAAGAAGTAGATTGTTTCATGGGACTTGATCCCTTCCAATCATGTTGTATCGCGATCATACCTGCTTGTTGACGATGGCTATATTTTGATGTGTTGATTTTATCGTTTAGATCAAACAGTGGTTATAGATCGCTATCAAAGTCTTAAGCCACGGACGTGTGTCCAGAGACTCTTTTTTTGGCACAGAAAATCTGTAGTGATCATGTTGATCATACTCACTGAATCGATGTCAGGCAAAGAATCACTGAAAATGAGTTTGGTTCTTTTTTCACACTTCTCTGGGCTCATTATCACCACGTAATCTGTTTCCAGTGTTTAAGACGTGGCCTGACCTGTTGACGAGCATGGTATTACTGTCCCAAAGTGTACGAATATTACAGGTACATTGTATTTGTTCTAAAATAGTGTGTTCCACTCACTAACTTGATTTCATTAGGCTCCTGTGCTGCTCAAATTTTTGAAATTTTCATACAATCATAGCAAAAACGTTTTCGCCAAGTTTTGTAGACGATTTTTGGCAATGATTGTAGATGGTGTAATGCCATTCCTGCCTGGCATTTAAATTTGAATAGGAGTGTTGCAAACAATAGGAGTCATACCAATAATCACACTTAAGTAATTAACCTACAGGTGCAGGTTCTTGCATGCTATATGGAGATGCGTTGCGTTTTAGGGTCCCATATTGGGGGAATACACGGCAGGGTGTTAAACGGTGGTTTAGCATTGTGGAGTCCTGGCAGATACTACTCATGAATAAAACATTAAGCTAAACAATGAAAAGCTCATTTGCAGCATGAGATTGAGAATTCTGATAATACAATGGGCATCACTGGGCAGAGCATGTACACTTTGTTTTCCATATTCACGTTCAAGATTAAAATGGGATCAGATCTCTCCGTCCTTCTGTGCTGGGTCCTGATGGCCCCCATGTGAGATTTCAAGCATCTGAATTTAAGATTGATAGTTCAAGTTATGACCGTAGTAATCTTACCAAAAAGCGTTTCATCTGAGTATCCTTCAGCTCATTTTTTCCTAGGTATTATCTTACCCTGATATTTTTCTTAAGTTGCTAATAAATTTTGGAGGATTTGAGAGTTTTTATACTGACTAAGATCATTCGTTAGAAAGGATAAAAACAATTAGTAAAACAAGGGCTTGTTTCAATATCATAGAGTACAGAATTTTACATATTTTAACTGTGACCTATTTCCTCTGGGGTCCGAGATTTTATTCAATATGTTAATCTTTGGGAAAAAGTTGAGAAGCATTATTAATTGATGGCGACTACATTAATTTCCAAACACGTCGGACATTTTTAATTGTGGAAAAAAGTTGATCCAAAATAGAAAACGTCCATAGATGACCACATATCAGAACATAACCAAATTTCGCAATCTAACCCTACGCATGTTAGGCCATCTCTAACTCTCATGCAATGGAATGCTGACGGTATTCGGCCGAAACTCGGTGAATTTTGCGAAGTCGTAGCCGACCTCTCAGTTGACATTGTCGCTGTGCAGGAATTGAAACTCAAAGCCACTGACCCCACTCCTAAGTGCACGGCTACGCTACTATCCGCACCGATAGAGCAGCCAAAAACAAGGGTGGCGGTCTTCTTACTTTTATTCGCACGGATCTAACATTCATTGTATTAAAACAATCATACCACGAGGGTCTAGAAACCCAAACGATAAAGGTCCAACTGTCCTCCAAATCGTGGCTTACACTCACTAATGTCTACCTACCTAACACAAAGACTCAACTTAACCATTGACTTAACCAATTCATTCCGTCGTTGATCCCGACTGGTCCGAATACTATAATCCTTGGAGATCTTAACGCACATTCCCCAATGTGGGATCATCTCCAATCTACTGATGCAAGAGGCACTGAAATTGAAACATGGATCCTTGAACAGGACCTATCTGTACTCAATAACGGGTTTCCTACTCGCCACAGTAGGATTACAGGGAAGGGAAGTTCTCCCGACCTTTCCCTCGCAGGAAGCAACTGGTCACACCGGATTGCATGGAAGCTCTCTGATCAAATCGGATCCTCTGACCACTTACCTATTCACTTCACTCTTCAATGTAACACGCCATTCCGGCCCATCCTACCACGGGCATCCAAATAGCGAGATGAGGGGGCTAGCTGGTCCTCTTTCACGGAAGAGGTTGAAAAGGCAGTCTCCTCATTTCCGCTGGAGCCCAACCTTACAAATCGTGTCATCCGGTTTAACGAAACTCTAATTAAAGCGGCCTCACTCCATATCAAGAAATGCAAACCGTCCAAAAAGACAGACAGTTGGATGACCCCGCCAGTCAAGGCCCTCATAAAACGCAGGAATAAACTTCGTAAAACGGTCTCCTCCAATCGAAAGGAATGGGTTGAAGCATGTCAGGCCGCCAACGAGGCAATTGTGACGCAAAACAAGATAGTTGGTGCGATTTCCTTGATAATGTCACGTCGGACCAAGATAAAACGCGTATGTGGAACTTTGTTATGTCCCTCAATGGCAGCCCTGACACAAACTCCCCTAATGAGGCAATGATCCACAAGGGTGGAGTGCTCACTAACCCTAAGGCCAAAGCCAATGCTTTCGTCAACCGCTATGCCTCTGCCAGCTCACATCGTCTGTCTAAAGATGAACAAGCCTTTACCACATCCGTCCTTAAACAGATCAACTCTCCCTCTGTCGACACGGACAGCTGCACCCCATTCACACTTGCTGAATTGAAGTGTGCAATTAAGAAAATGCGCCGTCGAGGTGCACCAGGATCTGACGATATTCCCCCTTCTTTCCTGAAGGCTCTCGGACTTCTGGCACTCACGGAACTTTTGGCTATCTTTAACGACTCTTTCCTTAATGCTTCCCTAGTGCGCTAGTGACCTCGCGTCCTACCGCCCCATCAGCATTACAGCCTGTGTGGTGAAGGCCTTCGAACGCACACTAGCCGACAGGATATACTTCCTCGCGGAATTTCAATCATGGTTTTCCTCCCTACAGGCCGGTTTTCGTAAAGGCCGCTCCTGCGAGAACCAAATTCTTAAGATGGTACAAGCAATTGAAGATGGGTTCCAGTCTCGCCCACTTCAACGATCCGTGCTCGAACTCTTAGACTTTAGCAAAGCCTATGAAACGGTTTGGAGGGCGAAGCTTCTACAACAGATGAAGGACGTTGGGATTCCCTCCCAGATCATCAGATGGCTACAAGCATTCCTCACTGACCGCCAAGCACGGGTTCGCCTCTCTGCCACCCTCAGCCAAAGCCGAACAATCAGGCAAGGCCTTCCACAAGGATCGGTGTTAGCTCCTCTCCTCTTTCTATTTTATATTAACTCTCTTACCTCATTACTGCCTCCTGGCCTCACCACTGCCATGTTTGCCGACGATGTATCCCTACTGGGCACATCTCGCGATCGCCAACTTGCAGCCCAGAGTGTCCAAGAAGGTATCGACGTAGTTGTGGAATGGAGTCGTACATGGAAACTCTGTCTGAACGCATCCAAAAGTGAATCCTCTACCTTCTCCACTTGGACTAACGATGGGAAATGGGAGGCGCACCCTCACGTTGACGGTACGCCCATAACGCTCACCCTCGCCTTCTCGGAGTTATCCTCGACAGGGATCTCAACTTTAATGCTCATGTCGAGCATATTTCTTCCAAAATCCTCAGAAGGATTAATGTCCTCCGCATTGTATCTCACACGGACTGGGGATGGCGCAAGACTGATTTGCGCAAGCTCACCTATGCCTATATCCACTCAGTGCTGACATATGCTTGCCCAGCCTGGCAACCCTGGCTGTCCCAATCCGTTATAGAAAAACTAGAACGGACACTAAACAAGGCACTCCGCCTTGTTACTGGACAGATTCAGTCCACACCGATAGAGGCCCTCCATATCGAATCAGGCATTCCGTCCTTCGCCACAACTCGTCTGCGTCTCACTCTCTTCTCTCTCGAAAAAGCACTACGTCAAGCCCCGGACCACCCGGTGGCCGCAACATACCACGCAGACGCCCAAAACCGTCCACCTAATAGGACTCATTGGCGCTCACTCGCTGACCACACATATTCTACCGGAAGCCCAAAATCGTCAATCGTTCATTCTTTTCTCTACCCCTCCATGGGCAAAAGAAGATGATGGTACCGTCACTATTTCCACTACCGGCTGCGCTGGAAAGACTTCCTCAACACAGGACCAGTTGTCCTCCTCGCTTCAAGCGATCAGGAACCATAAGCCTGACATTACCATTTATACAGACGGATCTGCCACCGGTGGTGTCTCAGATGGCGGTGCGGCTGCCGTGGTAACCCATGGCGATCCAGAGGACCCTATCCTCATCCAGACCATCAAAAGTAAGGGACACCGATCTACATCGTCATACGAAGAAGAATTAGCAGCCTTACAACTTGCAATTTCCTGGAATGAAAGCAGCACCGTCCCTCCGACACACCAGATTCTCATATGCTCCGATAGCCATGCACTCTGCACCGCTATCAACTCTGTCAATCCTCCCTTGTCATCACTCATGTCTAAACTGTGCTCTCTTTCTCAACGTGTCACCTTACAATGGGTACCAGGCCATTCTGGCCTCCTGGGGAATGAAATGGCAGACTCTGCCGCCAAAGAAGCTACCACCCTACCACAGCCTTCCCCACCCATTTCCGTCCAAGCCATATTGCCTCTCGTTAAAAATAATATTTCTCAACCTCCTCAAACTCACCTACGTCGAACTCAAACTTATACTAATTATTCAATGACAAAGGACAAATGTTGCACTAACCGCACAGATGAGACGACCCTAGCTCGACTCCGGTCGTGCCATCAACCTTCTTTCCGCACGATTGCAAACCAAATGCGAAATGAACCAGATGCGGACGCGACATGCCCAGATTGTTCCGAGAGTGATCATACCCTCGAACACTGGCTATTGTCGTGTCCTGCCCATGCTGAACTTCGACATCGTCTGTTCGGGGATGACCAAGGGGATCTCTCTTGGCTCTCCTCGCAACCCGAGAAGATACTAGCGTACGCTAAGAAGACTCTGTCCTCTTAGACGCCGGACTTCGGTCCACCCATCGAAAAAAAAAGAAAGAAAGAAAACGTCCAAAGTTTTACGTAACGGGAAATTTCAAGAGTCCCAACTTTTTCAAGACCATAATTATTGTCTTGCATTGTTTTGTAGATTGAGGTAAATTTCTGTCATAAAGAACATGTCTCTCTTTCAGAACTGTCGACAGGTATGCAAACAATGTATTTAAACATCGCATAACAACTTGTTCTTGTTCAACTTTTCAATGCTCTTCATTCAAAGCAAAGTCAATAGAAACCACCCTATTAACCTTTTTTTAGAGCTAAGGATTTTAGCCCTAAAATGTTTTACTACAACACTTTTCTTGGAAAAGTTTGATAGGTTTGATCAAACGTTTCCAAGAAAAGTGGTGTTGTAATACATTTTTTACCACTATCTGTTTCTCGTGGTCAAAAAAAAAGATATTAGTTTTGATAAAGTTGAAATATTCAAGTTCTTTCGATTAACCCGTTCTGCACCTGGGTCAGCTTGGCGGTGGTGGTCCCGTTGGGTGGGAGGGGCTCATATCTTCAGAACAACTTAATCTGTATTAATGAAACGTGTCAAGATAAATTATGTCACAATAGAAATAATCTGGCATAATTTTTTCATTGATGACGGCACTGAATTCTCGCTGACGGCACTTTTTTGAAAAATTGTGAAAAGATACATTCATGTTCAAATTTGCTGAGTTTTCTAGCATTTATTCCATCAATATAGTGAGATGCTGTTCAAAATATCAATTTTTTAGTCTCATTTTGTGACATTCTCGTTGCAAACTGCCCCTTCTGTGTGAAAAAATGTGTCTACTATACTGTCATCACTCTGTGCATAATATGTATGGAATATTTTTCTTCTTTCCGAAATGCACTCATGATAAATAAATTCTGGGAAAAGTCACAAAGGTTCATGACTATTTCTATAGCTGCTAAAAAGTTATTTTAAAAAGTTAAAACGGAAGGGTGGGGGCAATATCTATTCCCTGCTGTGGATAGGGTTAGCTGATATCGGAAATGTGCTAAATATCCAGAATTTTGTCCGAAACTTGGGATTTTTTCGTCCGAAAGTTAGCACTGTAATTTATTGCACCACCCGTAGGTTCGTGTCGCCTGCGACACTCTTGTTACAGCCTGGTTCCCATTCCGGAGTAATCTTTGGTTTGGCTTGGGCGTGTCATGCCGATAAAATTAGCGGCGAAAGGCTTGGCGAACCAGAAAGAAAAATGCTTCATTTTTAGCGACCAAGCTTGTCAAGTTCTATTGTTTTCCTAGGGCCCCTGAAATAATTGGGCGACCAAAAAGACTTATGCTACGTTTACAGTGTTAGCAAGTGAAATTGATTTCCATTCACTGTGGCTGCTCCATGTACACTGTTTCAGAGAACGTACACGTGGTCAATAAAATTTAAAGCTAAGAAGCAAATGTCCATCAAAGAGCAAATGACAAAGCTTACTCAATCATGGGAACGATCTCGACATGCAATCTCGGACGAAATAAAAGTACACAAAACCAAGACATGCATTCTCTACAACAACTCAACATGAACTGACGAATACTTCCTAAAAAGACATATCTTTCGAAATATGTTATAGTTTGTATCGATCTCCCTCCCCCATCTCCAATGTTGAGAAATTAGAGAATCACCAGCTCCAGATTGCTCTTTAACACAAGCTTCGCCATCTAGCGCAATATTATAGAAACGTAACGACAACATTGTAGACGGGGGAGATGGGGGAGCATACAACGATAATGATAGCTGGTGACATTGGCTAGATTGCACTTTGTGTACTTTCTTTTGTCCAGGATTGCAGCTCAGACAAGTCCTGTCAACTAGTCAAGCAAAGCCTTACGTGGCAATGGAAACAAGCTTATATAATTGCTGGTACTAATTAGATTTAAATATGCCACAAGGGCTGCATCTTGCGATTCCGCAAGAAACCGAAGGATATGTTGTATATATAGCTGGAATTTATGAAAAGACGTATTTTTCCGTGGAAAAATGTATATTTCGCGAAGGAAGCTTTTGCTGCTAGATGCGTTTTGCAAAGGCAAATTTTGTGATTGAGTGTTGTGCATTAAATTTTGAGATGGAGGAAGAAGATGTTCTGCTTGATTTGCCGGCCTGAGAAAGCTGTGAAAAGGTCTTTACATTGTCCAAGAAAGACGAAAAGTAAGGTTTTACGTCTTTAGATGGACAGCTTGATACTTTCGATGTTTTTTTTGGCCAAAGTTCGCAGAAGAAAGTTTTGCCATTGACTGAATATAAAAGTTTCGTCGATGATATGTTTGTGATTGGCCAACTACCTGCAGATTCTGCGGATGAAAGTTTTGCAAAAAAGACCAAAATCGCATAAATAAATTCCGTACTAATTACTTCTGCAAACACTTTTTTCACTTAACGTAAACCAAAAGGTAGCGCAAGATCAAAAAAGTAACACCAGTGCCATTTCATGCCTAACAGATGGCGGCCGTGCATGGCTACTGGAAGGGGCCGGTAACCGGATTTTATATCGAACTTTGCCATGGTCGTACCTGATCCCATGAGCACGATTTTATCCCTGGCATAATCCAGATCTTCACTACAAGTGTACACGTGTACCGCCTGCTCTCATATGCAATCACTGAGAACCCATCCAGGAACAAGAGGTCTGAGATAAGCCTCCGTTGATCTGATGTCGACTAAGGGATCACTCCAAACCTACTTCTGATGTCGACTAAGGGATCAATACAAACCTACTTTCTTGCATGTCCGCAAGGGGGTGCATCAAATGAGCCTGGAACGATCCCTTTTCCTATCTGATCTTCTAGATAATGGTCTAACACCTCTGCGTGATGGTAGTTGCTAGTTATGTTGCAAGGAGCACTTCTCAAAGGTGTATCTTGGAAGCGGAGAGATCGAAGCCCAACGACAAACCTGCTAGAACGCAGTTAGTTAGACTTTTGCCCTGTAGCTTTCGTGACGGCAATGTTTCCAGTTCTTGATATGGATAGGAGTGATATCCCCGGGTCGGCTAAGACGTTTCAACGGGTACCTGACTAGAAGGTGGCCCTGGATTACAAACCTGATGATGATATGACGCGCAAGAACGAGAAACATGAAGATTGTGTGTGTTAGTACTGTCAAACGCCGAGCACGCTGCTTGGACGGTGATGGAGAACTACGGCGCTTCTTGTGCCACCTACCTTGTAGTCGTTTGAAGAAGGCTTGGATTGCCTGTTCAACCTATTCCAAGAAGATGCTGGATAGTCTCCTTTACAGCAAATACACCGATGAAGCTTCTCGTAACCTACTTCGACGCACAGGTTCATGTTGAAGTTATAACAAATTTGACCTTTCACCTTCGTGGCTTCGAGGTCTGATGCCAACTTTCCTCCGTTTGTACCTTGGAGGGGTGCACCCACAATGTATGACAAAGGATCCCCACTTACCCTTTCCTCTCATCTTTCGTCGGGAGAAAAGATCGTAAAGCCATGGCTGAGAGTGTGACTATCTGGCTAAGTTCGAAACGAGTAGTTTGTAGGCATTCAGATCCGTTATCCGAGTAGGGTATATCCTAGCTATAACGGATGGGAACACACTGAAGGCCTTAGTCCACTGGGATAGTGACAATACATAATGGAAATTAGCTGAGTTCTTAACATCTTAAGATTAGTCCCTGATGGAGCAGAAAGAGACAGCAGGAGAAGGTTGGCTGGCCAAAAACAAGACAAATCTAACGCCTCCGACCTCTACAGTGCACCTGCTAACCAACCTGGAACAGGAGTGCAAACATCAGCCTCGTCGATGCTGTTGGATCTCTCTAGCGGTAGGCCAAGTGGTGGGACGTTTACCGGACTTTTGTCTAGTGCAGGCAGGACTTGGGCAGCTGGTATATTGGCCCCAGAGGGAGCATCCTGAAAGATGATATGAAAGATAGATGGCGTCACCTGATTAGAAAGGCCTACAATCGCGTACAAAATATTGTGACCACTTTTTCATCTTTTGATTCTCTCACATTGATTGCCAAGTCCTCCCCCATAAACAATGTTGGCTGGATTCGAGTCCGGGTCCTGAGTCTAACATGCGAAAACTAGATTATGGTCTTTCTTTAGCATTGTTTTGGGCTGAAGGGAGTGGCCACATATTTTGTCATTGTAGATCATGGTCCTCACACACAAAGTATGTTACAGAGAGCGCAGTTTGCACCACCCATGAGGCAGACGCAAGTGGGTGTGAAAACTCACCTGCAGCAACGATCTTTGCCAGCAGACATATTTACACGTCGTGAACTGGCGCTAGAACTGCTGCTCCAATCTCCTGTAACAAGGGAGAGGACACGATCAAGCTTCCCCGACATAGATTTATTCATATTCATTACCTCCTCCAGCATCTTCTTGCTTACGATCTTCACATACTCCTGAACCTCTGGCATCGAGGCCATATGGATTTGCCTTCCTGCCAGAAAAGAGAGAGAAGGGCAAGGGTGAGCATGAGAGACCACAGAATAGCGACTCACCTGCACGTATTCTGTCAATGGCGGCCTCGGAGCGCTGCCTTACGCTTGAGGAGCTTGTTCTATAAAAATTCTGGCAGGATTCAGCAAACTTCTAAGGCCGATGAACAGAATCAAACAAGGCCATGATAACTCAATGCAAAATTCACTACAATAAAACAGAATATGTGTGATCACAAATATGGCGGGAAAACAACCCTAGGCACAGTGCACAACAAGTCAAAAAGGAGCACACAAGTGCAGAGCTGGATAGCAAGGCAAAAAAAAATCTAGACGCAGAATCAAAAACAAGCTAAACTGGAACGATATCGCCTGAACGTCCTCCTAAACGAACTGATGAGCAGGAGCACAGCTGCATCACTGGAAAGTAACAAGAACACCAAACGGCGAAGAAGGGTGGTATTTATAGGCTGGTCACATCGTAAAACTGACTTGATCATCCAACATTAACAATGATCAATTTTTCATTGATCACCCGTGATTGTATTTAACCCTATTCTGCAAGGGCTATGATAAAGCTTGATGGAATCCTGACTTCTAAGGTTTTTGTAAGAAAGCAAAACATTGAGTACGCAGCGTGTGTAAATTATATTTCCTATAACGAACCAGATCCGGAGTAATATTACAAAGAATAATCTTTGCTCCTTATTTTTTATCATTTTATGCAGAAAAATGTTAAAATCATGTGGCGTTTTCTCTGCCATCTCTCATCACTATGTCTTCTGCAGCGCCGTATTTTTGAAAGTCTCAATATGTTTTAGTAGGACATTCATTATTGGGCTTTCTACTGCCATAAAAACAATGAATATTTCGGAGTGGTTTTGCAGCTATCCTCGATTAATGATAACTGCAATTCAGGTTTGAAAGAGCATTAAAAATCATTCGAATATGCATAGTACTTCTCAGTATATTTACGCCGATCGTTAGCCCATTTATTGGCTTTTTATATTTTCAAGTCAAAGATTGTTGGTAGGCTTGGAAACGTGCCACACGTGGCAACTGATTGAATGCTGCTAATGTCGGAGATAATCAATGCATCGACTGATCGTCTTATTATCCTCATCAAAAGGTATTTCTCATATGCCAAGATCGTCAAGGACAATTGATGAAGGCCAAGAGAGGGTTTGGTTTGATTCTATTTTAAAAAGCTGTGGAAGAAATTTCAGAGGTAGGGTAAATGAGTACTGGTGATCAACAAGCCCGAATCATCGATGAGTATTTTGAAAAGTGCAACCATTCATAACTTTTACAACACTGCAAAACAAATATTTCGTTTGTGAAGTCAGTACAAAAGACTTTATGAGTAATGAAATTTTTGCTGAACCAGGAAAACCATACAGCGAGTGCATTTAACTGTACTGGACGGATTGAAAATGGAACTGCGTGCAAAATTTTTCCTTTTCTTAGTGAGACAATGTGTTGTCCACCTGAATATAACACACCCCATGCTGTACACTTATCGATCGATGATGATGACGCATCAGTGTTTCCATCCATTTTTAATGACAACATCACATGGACTAACTATTCTTGTGTGCAGTACACTAATGACCAATCTACATCCACAGGCAGTTTTGGGGAACAGCCCAACATGTTTACGTTGGAGGCACAGATAATCTTGTGTGTCATACACGCGTTGATATTTCTATTAGGTACAGTTGGAAACCTGGCCGTCATGTGGATCTTAGGATATCTCAAACCAAAGGTAATGTCGACTTATTTTTCTTTTGTTTGACAAACGGCAAATTGCCTTTAAGTAAGGATTGATTCACTGAAGTACAATAACATGTGGGACTGTTTTGGGGGAACCGTATAATGTTCTGCTAGAGAAAAGACAGAGATTGATGTAAGATGTTTCACTCATACCTCTGTACCAAAGATGGGCTGAGGAAACGTTTTGATGCAATAATACACAAATATAAAAACCCGCAATTCTAAGGTATTAGGTCACTTAACTTCCATCCAGGATTGTGGCCTGTTTAACAGATTTAAGGCCTCGCCACCAACAGACTAATGCAGAGTTACCAGGTAGCTTTTAAACATGATTAGTAAAAGGCTAGCCTGCTCACAGCCTCTGCCATAAAATACGCGCTCAAATATGGATGAAGCTGTCCACCGGACCATCCACGCAGAAAAAACTGTTGTAAGGTCTTCATCCTCTTTGCGTCACCCATAGGTCGTCCTGGCTATCCAGTCAGAAGATTTAGCTGCGGGTTTACTGCTCGCCACAATTTACCTTAAACCGTTCGTACTGTTTGATCTACCACCTTGGCCCCAGGACCTTGAACTGCTCGTACTGTTTGATCTACCAGCTTGGCCCCAGGACCTATCTCTACTACCTTCTTATATCTTCCTAATCAGGTTAAAAAAGTGTCGACCCAGAACTCCTCACACAAACAGCTTAGGACTACATTGCGGGCCACCCAACCAACGTCACAGTCTATACACTGGTTTGGTCTCTGGACGTACCTGCGATGGGGGTGCAGCGGCAATGATCATCTCTGGCCCTCCTACTGCCCATGTGATCATTGAGACTCTTTCCACGAAATGCCGAACATTCAGCAATTCGTTCGAAGAGGAAGTCGAGGCATGCCGCTTGCGCTATCCTGGATTCGAAATAACGTTACTTGCCTTCTCAAATCTTGATCCCTACTTACAGTCAATTTTTATGCATCGCTGTGGAATATTACAACATCTGCATCCAAATGCTAATTCACCCCACGATGCAATTGCCAAATAGACAAACACTAATAGTGCAATGAATCTCTGGTTATAGCACTATTCTAGGCAACGAACAAGGCAAAGGTTGCATGAAAATTACCAGGCCCAACTCTTCATATAAGCTATCCTTGGGTCACAACTTCAACAAGAGAACAACACAAGCGACGTATAACCAGCACCTATGTACTAAAAGCAGAGCAACATAAGCTACGCATGGACAAGTGATTTGTGCCGATCGTGGTATAGTCCTCTGAAAGTTCGGAAAGTTTCACTGGTTCACTGCTTCAGAACAGATGTCTCGATTCCGTATCCTTACAATTAGACTCTCAACGGTTTGCTCGATGTCCTGTTGGGGATGTAGAATATTATTTTAAAAATAAGCATCTGTCCAAGACACAACTGTAGAGTCACCAACCACCAGAAGATCAGATTTACTGTTCTTATATGGCTCAAATCAATCTGCACTAAAACGAGGGCAAAAGTGCATCAAGTTTTTACGATAAAAAAACCTGGCAAGTGAAATGCCTTTTTCAAGTGAAGAAGCCCAGAAATAAAAGCGCCGGAAAATCTGAGACACAGAGACATGCATGCGTCATGTTCTGCCGTTTCCCAATGCCTCTCTTTTCCACAAAAATTCTTAGTAATGTAAACTGTATTCTGTCAGGGCATTCCTCTCCGCAATTCTTGTTTTTCATTCATAGAGAAAGGTCTGAAAACTAATACCTCAAAACAAAAAGTTCATCATCGCAGTATCGAGACCATTTAATGCTAATGTAGTGTTAGCCATTTTCTCTCCTCCCTTATGCTCTCCATACTGCAGCAACCGATCGTTAAGAGAAAAACATGCCCCTATTAGCGACCCGTGTAGTCTAGTCTCATCCATCTCAGCATTATCTGAGTTCTCAATCACATGCAGCATACAAGTTTTGATTGTTTAAACTCGTGCGATTCAAACTATTTTATTCATGTCTGACTCTTGGCTCCAACGAATAGAGCTATGTTTTGCCTCACCAATGGCGCACAGTGACTAGAACATGGGACTCCAAAGCAATGTGCGTCTTTGGGTTCATGGCAACAAGCATGGTCCTAAAAACCAGCGGTGATACCCCAAGATCCTTCTCCTGCACGCGAGAAGACTCGTGAGATCTACAACGAAAAGGCTGCAGCAAAAGATGGACAAATCAACAACATGGCTGATGAGACACTTCTGGCACGCGTGCGTTCAGGGCACTATCATGTTTTCAAGTTATATGTTCACCGTCTAGATTACTCTCTTGGTCGCTCCTGCCCTCGATGTGGCTGCCCTAACCATGATCTTCATCATTAACCCTATCCACACCGGGGTCATTTTGGCGGTGGTGGTGTCGGCTGGCAGAATATCAAAAGGCGAATGGCTGAAATTAATACATCTGAGAGTTCCAGATTTGTGAAGTAAGCACATAGATTCAAGAGGGCTCACGGTGGGCAGCTATAATTAGTACACGAGTTTCAGAAGACCCACTCGCTCCGCTCATGACTTGATGGGCTGCATAGTGGGTCGTCGAGAAGGCTAGTCTAATTATAGGACAAAAGATGGTATAGATCAGATCTGCATTTGCAGTCAGTCACCTGTTCTTGTCTTCATTACAGCTTTCTGATATGTTCCTATACACCTCTTCATAAATTCCAGCTACATGCAACCTAGCTATGTCTCATTTCCATGCAAGATCTCAAAATGCATCTCTGGTGACATACTTGAATCCAATCAGTAGCACTCTATAGGCAGTTACATAATGTTATTAGTGGTATGACTCCTAATGGTTTTTAACACGCCTATTCAAAGCAAAATGTCAAACAGTAATCGCAATACATCGTCTAGCACTGAAACGACGCGTAGGTTGTACATTGCCAGAATTTATGAAATGGTGTATTGGGCGCATATCCTGCGTAAAGTTTGGACTGAAGAATCTTCGCCAAACAGTGACTTTGGGGAAGATTTAATGCAACTATTGTCGGCCTATTCTTTAATGCAGATTTATTCACGTTTCAAGTCACTTGAAACGTTTTCATCATGTGTGCAGCGTTAAAGCTTGGTACCCTCACTCCCGACGACTATCTCCATCAATTCGACTCCCAAACAAGCGATTTAGTAGAGCAACAATTTATGAAAACACAATTTCAGTGCAAAGTAGTCATTTAGGGAATTTAGCTTCATGACTGCTCGTATCTTCTGGAATTTCGTCGCTTTTTATCACGATAAACGTCTGCTGGAGACATATTAGTTGATAGCGAATCGTCCCAAACCTGCACACTGAATCTGGCGCAAATTGTTAAAGCGTTTGAACATCATGTATGTTGATTTTCACAGAATGGTGTGGATAACAACGCTTTACCTTTCTGACAGGGATCGTCTTCGATAAAATTGATTTTAAAGAAATCTTTTGAGCTAACTCTGGCACAGGAATCTTATACCTGTCATAAGCGTTATGAAGATGCGTCAGCTTGCACTTCATTTGAATTGATCGTTCCGCTATAAGATTGGATCCTGATAATACTCTCAACTTTAACAGAACAAATCTGAAGAATAGTTAACTGCTGAAATGCTTTCTCGTTTCTCCTTTACATATAAAGTTATATATTTCGAGCCCGGGCGCTTATTTTATTTTCAAGGATCTAGGGTGGGCGCTTATTCGAGGGGGCGCTCATTTGAGGAAGGCGCTTATTTCATTAACAGATATAGAAGAAATTTTGGAAAGTAAAAGGTTCCCATGTTATCAAGATGACAAAGAATAAAATAGGAATAAAAGCTAAAACAAGTTGTAGTGTTATTCAAAACTGCTTCCTGACTTACTTTTCAATTGCACGCTGGTAAAACTTCGAATAAGCGCCCGAATAAGGTTGAAGGATGGGCGCTTTTTTGACGGGTGGTCGCTTATTCACAAATTGCACTTATAGGGTTGGCGCTTATTCGAGGGGGGGGGCGCTTATTTGAGGGGGCCCTCATTTTAGGGGGCGGTTATTCGAGGCATCATGGTAACTTCAAAATGGAGCTCTTTAGCTTCCATTCCCAATATTTTGTCTGAAAGATTTCTGTCAAAGTTCGAATTCAACCTAAAATCTCTTATGTCACGTGTTTTTGATACAAAAAAGAACATGCAGATAGACTAGAAAAGCAGGAAGGTAGGCAAAAGATGAACTTGCTGGTTTGCTATAGATCTTTTCGCAAATCATCATCATACATTGCATTGTGGGATGGCCAGGGGCATATCAAAATTTATGTTGCAGTTAAAAAGAAAATGGCATGTTGTTGGGAATTTTGCTGTCAGCAGGCAATTATGTCTAATCTGAGGACATTAAAATGATCTCTCCCAAGGATTTCAGCTACCTTCTTAATGAGATTTGCAGCCTGGTCATCCCACAATGCATTGCATGATGACAATTGGTGAAAACTTTTATTGACTTGAATCAAGTTCTTGCTTTTCTCTCACAGACAATTTACACTCAATACTTCGACAAGGGAGCACGGAGCTTCTCTCTATCTCTCTCAAGTCTCAGCTTGAACGAATTTGGATTTGAACTTACGGTAATGCCTCGAATAAGCGCTCCCTCAAATAAGCGCCCACCCTAGAAGTGCAATTATTGAAGAAGTGTCCCCCTTCGAATAAGCCCCCCACACTTCAAATAAGCGCCTACCCTCAAATCTTCAGAAACAGGTGCTTAATTCGAATTTTAGACAAGAATATAATTGAAAGGTGATATAAGAAGAAAGGTCCAATAAACACCACTGTTTTTTTCACTTTACATTCATTTTTTTTTTTATCTTTTTCATCATACGAACATGGGAACTTTTTTTCTTGTTTAAATTTTTTGCAAATCTGCTTCTTAAATAAGGCCCGTTTCAAACGCCGAGTTACGTCGCGTGGAATTTGTTTACTTTTGCATTCTTCGGCAGAAATTCGACGTGACGCGACGTATGCAACCAATTTTTACTTCGGTTCGACAACGTAGAAGTTGGTCTCTGAGTAACTGCTTCATGTCGACATACGTCGGTCACCCAAAAAGTCGTCATTTTCTCTATTCTACAAGAAGGCATAGAGGAGCGCTGAAAGAGGTTACAGAAGTAAAACTAGTCTTTTCTGTCTAAAGAATTCGCTCTACCCAGCAACAGATGTTGTGTAACTCGAAGCAACTGGACTCCGACACATATGAAACAACTTCTTATTGGTCGAAAGTAAACATAGCTTCCCACCTGCTGTTTCGAAGAGACGAGACACAACGTTTGAAGCAGGCCTCAGTGCTCCCTTCAAATAAGCGCCCCCATCGAACAACCGCCCGCCTAAAAGCTCCAGATATTAAATAAGCGCCCGGGCGCTTCTTCGAGGAATTACGGAAGTAAGAGAGACTTTTGCAAGTCAAGTATGGTAAATCGAGGAGTTCACTATCTGCCTGATGTTCTCAGCAACCTTCTTATAAAAAAGAAAACGTGTAGTTGCAGACTAGAGTATAGTAAATTATAGATTTCATTTTGGTTTATTTTAAAATACACGTATTTTTTTTTATAAGACAACCGTCTATAAGAAACCGACTAGTAAAGCCTCTCAAAACTTAAGAAACTTTAACTACTAAACAAAAAGGAGAGAAAAAAGGTTAAGAAACTACTCAAGTATTGCGTGCACAAAATATTGTTGTTTGTTTCTTAGCTAAGTCAAACATACTGACTTTTTCTTGAAATCTG
>JAOBRC010754116.1:0-10215 GCA_027575255.1 Scolionema suvaense | reverse complement strand
TGTAAGAGGACCCATACCAACCCATACGAATCCAGATTCAAGTGACAATGCCCACATTTAAATGACAGAGTGTTTAACGTAGTCTGTAAAACATTACACCAGCGGCATCATTGTGATGACATCATCATTTTTGTCATACATATATGGTCATTTTTGACCATTTTTTGGAAAAATATCAAAATTTTAGTCGCATAGGATGAAAACTTGCTTGATACCTTCTATTTCATATTTAGTGTAGGGTATTTTACCACAGCAGAGTTAAAAATTTAAGTTTCAGGAACTCCCTTCAATTTTTCATTATTGCCACGTGCCAAATGGGGAGAATAATAAGTGACATCACACCCCAAATAATCAAACAATGAAAATTTTTTTAGCACCATCCCATTCCTCTCAAAAAAGACAGGAAAGGTCACAAACCAAGTTTATAGTCGCGGACCTATTAATCCATACTAATATTTGTATTTCATGTGTATCACACTGAAGCTAGTTGTTTACCTTGTTAAATTTAATTATATTTAATTTAAAGAACAATACTGATCAATAAGTTCAAAAGAAACTAGAGTGATCGTCATGCATATGGATTTTGACGCCGCTGAGTTTGGCAAAATATGTTGCGTTGTGCTGTTTTGTTTTATTTGTGCTCTTCATATGATACAGAAAGCTGGACAGGATTTGGTGGGCGAAATCAAGTTATTCAAGCTTTATTCTATATATTGTTGGATTGGCTAATTTGAAGTGTTTTTCTTCTCATATTCAGGTTTAGCTACTTTCTGTCCTCCTGTGTCAGTTTCTGTTTTCCTTCGCTCACACTAGGGTGTTCTGTGATTGGCTGTTTGTGCAGTGGCTTGAGAATGATTTGTCATAGATGGTTTTTGATGAAAGGTGCAAGATGGGTGGCTCAAGTTGATGTACAGGAACTTCAAACATCACTGTATTCTCTCAAAGATGTAACGACTGATATTCTGTAACCATAAGTAACCTGGACTTTTTTCTAAGTACAATGTCTGGGGGGAGGCGAATTGTGCCCGCAACCTTGTTTTGGCTGTTAAACGCAGAAAATGTCAATAGAGAGAGGGCAATGCTTACTGACATTCTGACACTTTAACCAGTAGTGCGGCAGTTAGCCTGCATGGGGCTTTGACGCTTTTGAACTTGATTGAATAGTAAATTTTGTTTTGGTGGAAAATTTATGACCCTGTCTCCTCAAATGACTTGCGGTTTTATGTGCTGAGCGCAGTAGGCATTCATGGACATGTGTGTTTTTAGAATTCAGATTGAACTTCATTTCTCCCCTTTTGGACTTCAATTGATGAAATGAGCTTCAAATATCAAAGTAACAGCCAGATGTCTGACATTTCCGGTCAATTAATCCTAGTATTTGTGAATAGTTTGGAAGCCTAATGAAATTACAAAGAATTCTATGCCTAGAATTGTGTACATCTTGCTTGCCGCAGCAAAACGTCATGTTTGGCTGTAGCTAGATGCCTTAGGTAGAGCCGAGCGGCTAAAAAAAGTAAGTTGTATTCCGGTTGGAATATTTCACCAAAAGATAGGTTTTTCTGGACGGCCGGTCCTCTCTAAATTCTGTCGACCGGTTTGGCGGAAATAGGCATTTTTTTAAGGATGGCCTTAAGTGCCTCTAGATTTTTCGAGCACTCTTCTAAAAAAATTGTCTTGCTTTTTTTCTAAGCTGTCTACGTGTTAATAATACTAGTAGTGTAAGTGCTCCGCTCCAGTCTGAAAAACTCAACCTTTTTTTTAGGGGGCCCATGATAAAGCACTTGCATGAAACCCTGACTTGGCAGAGCGTAGGTCTAAACGCCATGGGAAGCCGGAGTCTATTATCTTTGTAGCAGTAAATCTGTTCTACGCACTTAACAAGAAGCAGTGAAGAATTGGATTTTGCAACTAGAAACTACTAAATCAACCAATTCTTTCGGATGCTTTTGTAACTAATCCTGTACGTTGCAGTCCATCAGCGATTTAGTATTGACAATAGATTATTATTGTCCACTGCTTTTCACCATCTTCCTCCACCATACCTGTCAAATCAGCGATGAACTTATTTACTTCATCCTTCTTTGCACATATTTTCACTATTTCCTGATCCAGATCAGAGGATAGGTATTCATTCCAGGACTGAATTGATATTTTGTTAGTTGGTTCAACTAATCTCTAGTTTGGAATCTATTGTTCATAAATTCATCTTGGATATGAAATGTTTAAGCCACAAGTGTCTAAAATTTGTGTCACGAGTAGCAACTACACGCGGTCTTATTGTCGCACTTAATAGAAGGAAACCGGGTAGTTGACAGAATGCTTTGAGACTTGTTTCACTTTTTTCTTTGCCTGAATTTAGGAAGGGAGACATTCCTTATGAAATGATGCTACTTATAAAAATGGTAAGCTTACTGTACTTTTTCGCTGATAATGATATTTTGCAGACGTCTTCATGTGTTGTGACTTGGATAGAAAAGAACATGGTCCTAAAGAGAAAAATATTTTTCTTCTTTGGTACATTACCCCTAGTGCTTTAGGGAAAGAGATCGACACTGTCATTCTGATATATTTCTGACGTCTTGGCAAATGCATTCTTGGTTTGAAAAGACCTGCTTATATAATGTACCGTGTTTCAAAATACTGGGATATATTTCGGACGGCTTGGTAGTACATTGTTGGTTTGAGAAGACCTGCTTGTGCAATGTACCGTGTTTCAAAATACTGGGATATATTTCTGCCAACTTGGTAATACATTCTTGGTTTGAAAAGACCTGCTTGTATAATGTACCGTGTTTCAAAATACTGGGATATATTTCTGACAGCTTGGTAGTACATTGCTGGTTTGAGAAGACCTGCTTGTATAACGTACTGTGTGTAAGAATGAAACTTTGGATTTATTTGGGACAGCCTGCTAATATATTATTCGTTTGAGAAGACCTGCTTGTGTAGCCTATCGTATTTTAGAAATATTGGGATATCTTAACTGTACCTTTCTGCTCTGGGAAGATCTTGTTACAGTCTACCATGTTTCGAAAATTACTGGGTTGTATTACTATTTTAATAATTTTGCTAAACTTCGTAGATCTGGTGAGACTTAGCTACAGATATGTTTTTATTGATTATTGTTGTTCTTCTTGTCAACAAATTGTATTTCTATTGTGGAAAGTGAACTTCCTCTGTGAAAGATCAGAAACTGTTTCATTTGGTCACCTGCATTGCTGCTAAAAATGACTGATTTTATATTCGTACAAGAACGTATCTCGGAACCTGCCGTCTGTAGAATATGCCTTATTTTTAGCAAGCTATCCAATCTGTGTAAAAATCTTTATCAGCCTCTGAATTGGCTTGTTTTCACCATCTCTCAATGCCATCTTGGGTGTGTCTTCAGTTTTGTCTTATTGAAACTAGACCATCATATGAAGTCATTTAAAAAATATACAGGATTCATAAAAGCTAAGAGCCTTCAAGAAAAGGTGTGACCGGCGAAAGAGAACAGAAAGAAGTAGTAATAAAATGGTGAATCAAGCCCTCACCTTGCATTCAGTGCAAGAACAGAATAAATTTCTCCACAGACAAATTTCTGACCTAAATAGAGACTTATTAAAAGCACAGAAGATAAAAGAATCAAAGTATGTCTTGCGGTCTCGGGGCCCTCAGTGTGACTCTAAATATATTTGTTCTAAGCCACCGCTTTGTTCCGCACTTAGCTCTGATATGTTGGAAACTATGTTTGTCCTTAGGTGGTGATACCTTTACTTAGTTGGTACCTTTAGTTAGTTAAGTTAAAATGCTTGTCATTTGAAGTTGCTGTTAGAGAAAGTAAAGATGGTTCGTAGCTGCACAAAGCCTATGCCTCTCAAGCATTGTCTGGGTATAATAATTTTCCATTTTTCTTTAGTATAGTTGGAAAAAGTTTGGTTTATGAGCTAGCGAAGTTCTACTGCACACAACAGAAAATCTTTTGTGCTTCGCACTACGCAGAATGCTCCATCAACTAAGTCGTTTTGCTGGCTTGTCATTGCCATTGGTATTATCAAAGGAGTTGAACACATGCATAGCTTGAAGATCCTGCATAATGATATTAAATGTGACATTCTTTTGAAAGAAGATCGACAGATTTATCGCCCTGTAAAAGGGGAGACTTTTAGCACTCTCTGGAGTGGTTACTCCTATTTTGACTTCAGGTTATGTTGCTCACGATATACCATGGTATGGTATGTTGTGTCATGTGTTCATCATTAATGGTCTCATGGTATCTAAGATAGTTAAAGACGGATTGTATTCGTCAAACCAAAACAAACTCTCACTGTCGACCTGTGTGCTTCCTTTATCAGATAGTAACCTGTTTCTGCGCTTGGCCAGCGAGGCAGTTAGATACCTGTAATTAATCAGAGTTCGAGGCAAAGCTAGCGTTTGTTTTGGTTTATGATTGACAGTTCTACAGAGAAGTGTAAGCATGCAGCATGCGATAACAAAAGACTAGACGTCTGCTAAACCTGCCTTCAAATTCAAAGAGCTGACGAGTACAATGGGTCTTTAATTTTGGAAGATGCACACATGTTGACTGTCCAAAAGTTTATCGGTTGACTGGTCCACAACAAGCTGTGTGTAATTTGAAGCATCGCCATCTTTCATCATCAGGCTTTTCTCAGTCACACATAACCAATACATATTCTGTTTGTCATGTCTTGAAGCAGTTCAGTTCTGTTTGTGGCATTACATCAGTGAAAGCTGCCTGTGAATTCCTTAAAGTAAATCATCAGACCAAGTGACAGACTCTCATCGATACCTTAAATGTTTTGTGTTGATATTAATTTTAATATTCGCTATTGATATGATGTTGTATTGTTTCTAGTGAAGTCATTCGAATGATCCCTTTGTCCTGTTGTTATTTTGAGCTTACTCTAAACTTAAAACTGTTGTACTTGTCAGCTCTTTTTGACTTGGGTGTCGGATTTTTTTGCTGTCTTTTTTGTCATGTGCTGTATGCTCAAACTATACTATAGAACTGTCAATCATAAACCAAAACAGAAGCTAGCTTTGCTTTGTTTTCTGATTCGTCACATGTATGCCCTTGCTTTGCTTTGCATGACTGCCTAGACTGAAAGTGTTCACTTGTTACATCTGGGTGTAAGAAAATGTCATTTTATGCACATCATGGAGTACTCCACTTCCTTCCTTCCCGAGTGGAAACTAGTTTGTTGATCATAGTTATGTATTTTAATTAGTTGCCGTCATAGCACACTCTATATTCGCAGTAATTTTGAAATAGTATTTGAAAAAAAGGACAAGGGCAAAACTGTAGTAAGCACCAATGTCAATAATTTCCCATGCTCTTTTTATCTGTTTAATTTCAACTTGGCCATTGTCTTGCTTAGATGATACTTTCGATCTGGTCTTATCTTCATACTTTGATTGTGTAAGATTAGTGAACGAATAACAAGAAAATACCGGAAGAGGGGAAGAAGATTAGTTTTCTTCTTTGCTTGACTGGAATCACCCTGACACATATGTCTTGTTTTCCCTTCAGTTGGTAATTCCAGAACTTCATCTTGGCGATTGTAACAACCAGTCATTACTATGCAAAGTATTCAAGAGACAAGAAATGTGCTTGCATCATCAGAATGGTCTGAAGGATCCACAAACTCCACAAAATCTTCTGATCAAGAGATTCATCCAGGAACATGCCTATAAATTTCATTTTTCTGGTTTCTCTGATGGTAGTTCGCCTGGAAATCCTGATGATCACCTCCCATTAAATGCATGTGATCATCCTGATCCTGGCCCTAGTGATTCTTCCTCATCAGATGAAGATGATGTAATTTTGGGTAACTTTCAGGACTGTTTTGCTGCTTGTGCTACTCGGTATAAGTTAGTGAGCGGTGCAATAAATGATTGGCAGAGTATTTTGATCCGATTTGGGCATGAAGACTTCCTCTGCGTAATATTCATGTGCATCTGATCTTTGCTTAGAGTATCTGCGCCTTGTTTGCCATGGTGTTCTCACGGCGGTCAAAGGTGTATCTCTATCACCTGCTCAATGTCGCCAGATTTCGGATCGACTAGTGCAGTTATCACAGGCCTCTCGTTTAGACATTCATTCCCAGCAAACAAAAAGACGTCAAAAAGACGCCAATTTTAGGTTGAATTTGAAACATTCTGGGACGTCGAAGGGACGTCAATGATCATACGTCGAAAAGACATCGTGTCATGACTATATTTCACCTTTGACAACGTCCTTGCGACGTAGTTTCGATGTCAAAGAACACATTCACGACTAAAAATCGATGTAAAAACGATGCACTTGAGACGTCGTATATTGATCGCAGAGTGACTGCTCAACGACTTCTTTGGGGCATGTTGAATCTTACTGGTAGACTTCGCTGTACTTGGTTGAAATTTGCTCAAGAGCAGTCCATATACGAAATGAGAACAACAGATTCATCTTAACTATTCAATATTTCAGGCTGCGCTGAATGCAAGACCAATTCTTGCAACAATTGGTACACCAAAATAAACAACAATTCCTGGCAAAAATTCAAGATACAACAAAATATAACTTTCAAATAATGTCTTAATTATGTAACAACCCTTTACACCTGCAGATCTAGCGAATAGGACTCGTAGAACCTCACACGTAAAGCCAAGTGTAAGTAAGCCATAAACGTGTGGATAATGCAGTTGTACGGTTTTAGTTATTAATAGTCATTGTCTTCAAATCTGTCTGTATCGCCTCCATCTGATCTGAATAATCAACGTTCCTTGTAGATACTCGATCAGGACTTGATTCTCAGGTATTCTCTGCAGCTCGTAATGATCCGCCCTATCTACGGGGAGCATGCTTCAAATATAGCTTCATGATTGCATTGATGCTGTCTCCCGTTGCTGTCTGATCATTTTTTAACATATCTCGAATAGCACTTGTAAAGGAAGCAAAAAATTACCTTAAGGGAAAGAAACAAAATTGCATCTAGTATGGAAGATACTAAATGAAAGAAGTGATAACGTAGATAATATACTTTCACATCTTTTATAACTATTGAGTTAATATTAAAGTAAGAATGTATTGTCGAAATTTGCAGAAACGACCATTGTATTACACCCCATTTTAATTTTTGTTGGACCCATTTCACATACATATTGTATCAGTCTCCTAATTATTCCCAGTTAAGTGGCGTTAATGTGTTTTTAACGGGAACTTATCAAGAGAAGAGTTCATGCCTGCGAAACTTTACTCTTGGCAGACAAAAAGATTGATATTTTGACGCAAAATTTTTGTCTTTCAAGCAGTAATAGCCCTAATGTAAATGAAGAACAAATCTTTAAGGGGTGTCATTTATTACAGCACTTTAGTGAGAGCCCTCTGATAGATCTCAGATCTCAGGTCTCAGATCTCAGGCTTCAATAGCTACCACTAAAGAATTTCAGCAAGTTTTCCAACTACAGTATACTCAAGCTTAGAAATAACGGATGGACACCGGAAACTTCCGGCCAATTTAACTAAATGTCCGGACAATTCACCCACAAAAATTGTGAAAAGTTCCGGCCAACTCCCTGATGTGTCTACCACCAGTTTAGAGCAGCGATACGTTGTATAGCTATCACGATGTATGTGCACAATGGCATGCAAACTGTTGCATGACGCAAGCATTCACATCCTATACCAGCGAAGCCCATGTAATGCATTATTCGTGACATTCGAATATAGCATTTGCAGATAACGTTGCCACTTTCAAATCATACTGAGCATGAGAGGCGCTTGCAAAACAATGATGAGTTTTGTTTTTCATGAGCTGGTTTCCTCATCAGTCTGCTAGAATCTGTGAACCTAATTGTTGATTAAAGTTGTGTGGACTTTTGGGTCAATTAAACAAGATCTGCCCATTACTCTAGTGCTAAAGCAGGATCAAATTGAAACATATTTCTAGGCAACCTACATTTTATACAATATTTGATTTGTGTTTACCTTTTCAGTCTATTGACAAGATAGGCAAGAGGATCTTTTTGCAAGCAACATATTGTTTCAACTGATACCAGTGAGTTGACAACTGAAAAATACCTGGGATAAAGTTGTACGTCCAATCATAATATTTACCAAGGATTGCTGTTAGTGAAAAATATAGATGACAGCAGCTCAGATAAAAAATATCCAAACTGACATGAACTGCGCTGTTGATACACTGTTGTATACAATGCCAAAGTATGCACCCCTCTTTTTTCCTTAGCAGGCACTTTCTAGAGATTCCCACAACTTTCGAGTAGCTACTGAAACTGATAGAACCCAGCTACCAAATCTTCCATGCAGCCGCTGTTTTGCTCCAGACACTCCTATTGTCTCCTGTAATAAAATCACTAAAATCTGATCACAAATTGATGATATCTGCATTGAGTTGATTTGCTTGAAGGGTTCCATTGTGTCGCTAGATGAACTCAGTCCACAGGGATTCAGTAAACAAGCAGCTGGAAAGAGCAGGTAAACAGACATGTTGAGCTATGGAACGGACAGACATGGCCAAAAGCTGTTCAGTTTGCATGGCGAGAAAAGATCGTCTAAGTTCAGTTGATGTGCTGGAGAAAAAGGGATTTTTCTTCGGTGGATTTGGGAACATGGAGTTTTACATAGTGCTTGGTATTTATCTACATCTGATTAGGTGTCGAATGGGAGAACATTCTGCATAGCGTACAATGAAGCTCAATATCGGAAGAGAACTGAGTCGTTTGATAAGTAATTCTGGTTGTGTGTTTAGCTTGCAAAAAGATGTTCCTCGTAAGACTACATGTGACTAGGGATGGTAGGTAGTCTACATTTTCAATATGCCAAGAAAAAAAGTAAATTGCAGCCGTGGACAGATCGGTCAGCCACGTTTTCTAACTTAATCACCAGCTGCTGCTCTTGATTTCGAGCTCAATTTTTGATTAAGTAGAAGGTCTTGTTTTGTCCAATTTATGTAGAAATTTAGACATTCTTAGTACTAAATGGCACAAAACCTCCCGGGCTCCGCCACGAACCCCATCAGGGGGATCAGAACACCCCAACCACCCCCACCCCAGTTCTGGTGTCGAATGCCTATGGCATGCAGACACACTTTGTACATGATTTTTACAGTTCTAAAACCATAAAAATTCATCCTCTGAAAAATATCCGGCCACCTCAATTTACCTTATTTCGAAGCTTGATACTCATGATAAAATTGATATCCCGACCTTGCCATCGGCTTTACGCTCTAAATAATACCTTTTTTATGCAGAACCTCAGTAACCCAGAGACTACCTGGAGATCATGATTTAACCACCAATTTTTTAGCTTTAAAAGAAGGAATTCATACAAGCGAAGGCAACCTACGATACGATATTGAAATTGCCAAATCTCTTTACATATTTTCTGTCTTTAATGAGTTATTGCCAAGGGTTTGGCATACCTCATGCAATTGATAGTGAGCTAGGTTGATATGGTGAAAAAGAATCAATGTAGGCTGATCTCACTTGTCGCGTGTGTCAGGTACATAACGTGCGCAGATCAGTGCACAGTTTTTCTTAATGAGAGGCCTGTTGTCAGGAAAAACTCTGCCAGAGTTTGTGAAGCAGCCAGAGAATTGACACAAATAAAGCGAATGAAAGCCACTGAATTCCGTCAGTTTCTACTATAGTACTGGGCTTGTGGTCCTCACGGGTGTGATCCGTAAACTGTATTTGAATCACTTCACGACTCTGTCAATAGCTATTCAGGTTCTATGCGATTCTAACCCTGAACGGCATATATACAGATAAACACATAGAATATGCACAAGGTCTTCTAAGATGGTTTGCCAGTTCTGCCATTGACCTCTATGGACCATCAGTTGTTAGCTACAATTTTCGTAATTTGATGCATCTTGCTGGTGATGTGCCATATCATGGTGTAAGGTTGCATTAAATGTCGGCCTTTACATTCGAAAATTTTATGCAAACTCTGAAGCATGGTGCATAATCCGCATGCACCTTTAGTGTCAATACACAAACATCTTTCTGAGATTGACTGTGCTCATGTACCCAAACCTCGTAAGACACACATCGGGACTATTGATAAAGATAGCTGGTCTCTCTTTTCCTTTAATCGATACTGTCGTATTGCGGAGATAGCTGACACTGGTAGTTCCACACGCGTCAAATCCGGCCACTCGTGTCTTCAGGTGGCTTAAGATGTCACTCAGTCACGTCTTCTGGAGTCAGACAAGG
>JAOBRC010754005.1:0-10215 GCA_027575255.1 Scolionema suvaense | reverse complement strand
TGCCGGACATTGGAGCAATTTTTGGAGGTCATGCCGGACAAATGTCCTATGTCCGGCACTATTTACAGGCCTGGCTAAGAGGTGAAGCGACTTGTAAAACACGACAACTTCATCGAATATTCAGCAGAGCATTTTAAATTAGGCCCATACCAAGTGCGCACGCCATGCCATACATGGACCATATCCCTGTTTGAGGGGCATGGATTTTCGCACGCCATACCTCAATGCCCCCAGAGCATATTCTAGAGAGGCAGGGCATGGGCAGCATTTTTCTTATTTTTCAAAGAATCTTTTATTGTTTTGAGCCTCGATAGCAACATGGGGCTAAAATAAGCCCTGGACCCCTCTTTATGCTCTTGTCCTCTTCACTGCTGCACAATTCGCATTTTCACACTGTTTGACTGAAAACACTTACAATTCATTGCCTGTGGAAAGGACCATCGGACCTGACATGATGATCGATTTCTTCTTAATCTTTGGGCTCAGAGATTGTGATAGAGCTATTGATTTATTGTCCTTATTTTTGCATATAATTAAACACAACAAATTTGCACGCATAATGCCCTTATTTAAAAAACACTGTGCTACATCATTTTCTTTCTACACAAGAAGAGAAACACAATGAATTCTTTCCCAATTTTTCAAGAAAAATTTATGATTTTTTTGGGACATCGCAACTTTACGACAAAATTTTATGACAATTTTCCATTTTTGGTAAATTTTATGACATTTTAGGATTTCCGGATATCTGGGAGGTATCTGACATCTTTCATTTGGTAATGCCAATGGTTGAAATACTTTAGATTTAGAGTCCTGGTAGCAATGTTGTTACTCTGCATGAATAATCTCAAAAATTTTAACATCGTGGTTATATCGGATCCTATCCCTTTAATTCTGATACTTATGAAATTGACAATGTAAAACTTCAAATTATTTCAATAAGAATTCTCTACATAAAATTCATATAGCTCCTTCATATAGCAGCATTTAAACAGATCCTTTCGAAGAACCTTTTTCCGAAACCTCAAAAAACCCGGAAAATTTTTTACTAAGTCTGATACCAAATATAGAACAGAACAGCTCCAATTGTACACAACACAGTTCAGTTCATCCACAACAAATAAATAGTTCTGAGCTATAAAAATCATTCACTCTGGGTATATTACAAAGCACCCTGAACATCTCACCACCAATATGTACATACAGTTGTGCTTGGTTTACTTACACTGAACTTATGGGTGGCATTCTTCCTTCTTAACGGAGGGTTAGTGGCTTTTTAAGGCCAAAGATGTTTTGTTGATTAGATATTTCATATAACGGTCAAGCTCATCGCCATCTACTAATCTACTTATCTATCCGTACTGAACAGTGGAAAATTTATGTTGTTTTCCCCAGCACAACTATGGCAGATATGTTGAACCCACTCTTCTGTAAATCTGATGAGCATGTTTATGCCACCCCTAGTTGTAAATAGCCTGCTCACAACCTCTGCTCGAACCACGTTCTCTCAGAGTCAGCATACTGTGGCGAGAATCTCCGTTTTTCAAACTAGCAAACTTGTTAATTATTTGCCAGTTTGTGTCAGGTGTTTCTATAGCAAACTCATGATTAAGATCAGTTTGCATTGAATCAGTGTATAAAATCATGCATAATTGATGAGTTGAAGTCACTGGCTGGGGTTAATGTGCTCATCATGGCACAATTACTAAACGCAGAAATGCTGCGAAAGGTAACAGATCAAGAGAGCAAGGGAGGCGCAGTGCGCTTGGTGTGGTACAGGCTAAGTTGTAATGAATTCATTATTGCTGGCTCATAAACGAAAAGCGTAAGTCAAACATGCATGGAAATAAATCCTAAGGAATGAAAATCTAACAAAACTCAAATAACATCAACATCAGCTATTTACTGTATATACTATTTATTGCAGCTTTCTCCAAAACTAGGATTTTCGTGATTGGATTCTATATATATCAAGCCTGGCACTACAAATTAGGAGCAACATCAATCCACGTTTACGGCCACCTGACATCCACCCATCGCATCTAATGAACCAATAAGCACCAAATTTTAATATATTTTCCCATGATGCTGTGGTTTCCACAAGCAGAGCAGTTTGGGCTTACTATGAATTATGATAAATCGTAGCTAATGCTGACATTGGACATACAAACCATGCTATCAAAACGATAGTTACGACATACATTGATTAATTGGTTTTGAATGAAGATTTGCAATCGGTGAAACAATTTTTTTCTGCTGCTTCAAATATTCTTTATTGGGTAGGCCTTTTGGCAAGCAGTAGATGTATGGGGCGAAATGAAGTGAGACAAACTGTAAATTCGTTAAGAGAAGCTATGTTTGAAATGTGCTTCGATGTGAAGTTGTAGTTTAAATGTATTTTTCTGAATGGCTTTCTGATCTGTCCTTTGCACATAGAACGGTACAAACATTGTTAGAAGGCTCAGTGTTTAGTGTTGCAACCAGAGGAAAAATAATATGGGCGGCTGGGGGAACTGGGGGTGCTGTAAGCCCCCTGTGGGGGTCCAAGGGGTGCAGCCTCGGAAAATTTTTGAGTTTTAGCCTAGCAGACACCTCAGATTTCCTTCTCTAGCAGCATAAAATAACAACAAATACAACTTCTAACAGTGAAAGATTTCGTGCCCGATATGATATTCCACGAATTGTCAGCTCCTGCCGGAGTACACAAAATCATCCAATGATGTGCTTTATAATCCCCGTAATACAAAGTCTGGACTGTTCATGTTCCGCATTTTGAATGGATCTTGCACCTCATCTATGACCGATAATTACATTGTCTTCCTGTAAACGCAACATGATAACAGAATGCGAGAACGGGGTCTTGTTTTTGCTAAATGAAACAGGTGTTTCGTTTAAATACGAAGCACATGCAAGCATCGCTTCAAACTTGACTTTCAAGAATCAACAACACAAGCTTCTGGGAAGTGGTTCGCTCAAAATGATTGCAATGGATAACAAAGGTTCTATGGATTCTAAAACAAAACGTCAGCAAAGCATTCAAAATTTTTTTCAACGACCTCCAAAAAACTTGCACTAAGACTATCTTCTCTCTTCAAAATCATACACATGTGCGGATTTTCGCAGGACTCGTAGTACAAACTTGTATTGCGTGGTTATTGAATTCTTGTGGATATACTGTTTTGCTTATGTACTGGCCAACCAATTACAATGCAATGTTTGCTGACTTGCATCCTACAATTTCTGCCCTGTCATGTTTATAATCATGACTACACACTTTGAGGAGGACATTAGACAGCTTAACAAGCTTAGAGATACAGACTAGCTTCACGTATAAACTTGTTGTTCTCGACCATTCTGGAAATTGCGAAACTTGGTAGCGCTGAAACTCAGTCTCATGCTGAGCCTTCATCTCAAGAGGCATGTTACTAGTACCGGGGAACCAGAGCAGTCATAAGCTCGCAAGTAATTTTTTTCTGTCTTTTTTGCAGTGAAGTAAGATTGTACGAAATGTTTGCGGAACGTTGTTTGTTGGACATGGCTTTGCAGCATTGATTTAGCCCATTAAACACATTGTAAAATTGCCGATGGATTTGTTGAACTAGCGGAAGTGCAGAAAATACTGTATGATTGGCAGAACAAGAAAATATCAACCATCTGTAAAGTAAAACATGCTTTAATAGATATAGGCATAGCAAGTGAAATTGCGGGATGGCCTATGCTTTATGACATTGTGATAATAATTATTGGAAAATGAGGCTCTGTTTCACGGACATGCGATGGCTTCTGTTAGCAAAACTATCAAAGTAAGCCAATCTTGGAAATACCTATTCAGAAATTCCGCTGACGTCACGGTTTGCATGATTGCTTATGTGCCCATCAAGTTATCCAGTCAGTGTTCTCTTGGTTAGAGTGAACTTATTTCTTTCCATAAGAAAACCACTTGTGAAGCACAGTTACAACTTGTTTCAGATTTTTTGATTGAAAGAAACTTGCATTTCTCACAATTCAGATCGTCTGCCGTTGTTACCTCTAACCAAACAGCACCAACTCCCACATCCAACGTGACATCTACTGTAGAGGAGGAGGAACAATTAGCCACTTTGATTCAAGCTTCTCCGTGAGTCGAACGCCGTAGCACACACCATACTCTACTATCGCGTGCGAATCCATGGCGCGCCATCGTACATGAAACATTTATCATCGTACGCCAAAAAAGTTGTTTTGAGATTCCTTGCTAATCTCACGAATGTCCTATTTCAGATGTGCCTCCCTTATCTGCTAAAAGATCAAGCCATTCACTTGCATTCCTCGCTGCTCCCTCATTCTGTTCTGATCATATGATCTCTTTGAATAGGATGTGAAATTTACACATTGATATCACATCTGACGGCTAAATAGAATGTTGGTAAATTCAAAGTGTGTTGCACAATCCGTATCATAGTGTTTGTCCGTTTCAAGTCACAGTAGACAGGTAGACATTGACCGGTAAGGAAACAAGATCGATGAGGAATGGATTGTTCTAACCCAAACCCTAGACTAGCATAGTCCCTTCTAACTCCAACATTCACTACACGGCAACTCTCATCTGATACACAACTGCAGTCTGACCAACAAACCCATGAAGGGACTAGTATTTTTTGGCACAATGTCACTACATTTCTCCGTAGAGCAACCAGATATTCCTGGTTGTGATGAAATTTCGCACTTTATTCTTAACATGCTCGAGTCTCGTCAACTCTTCATGGTTTCCTACTGTTATCTTCAGGATGTATATACAGTAATCACCGCAGGGGGGTAAATGTTTCAACGCACGTGACAGGTGGCACAGATATTCATCGCAAATAATTTGCTGAATGGGTTCATGAAGAGAACAATGCAACCCCCGGAGTTATGCGTAACAGAGAACGCCTACCTGTCAATCATATGGTAGCAGAAGAAAAAGCTTGCAACAGCCATAAAATACTAGTCGCTTTGCTTGATATGCACTCACGTGGGTAAATGAAGAGTTGACTTGATAATTCTGTGAACTATTTATGAGTTAGAAGCGACTACTGTATTTCTAGTCCACCGAAACCCATGCATCTACCGGGTATCAGACAGAACATGATGCATTATCGATCAAACAAGGGCAATATAGCAGAACATGATGCATTATCGATCAAACAAGGGCAATATAGCGTTAATGCGTAGAAACCCATGCACACAGTAATATCTTGTGTATCTGAACGCCACAAGTCGTACACTATTGAAAATGATGGCTGTCTGCGTAGATGAAAATAGTGTTAGGTAAGCTTCACTTATGTTCCCTGCATAAGTCAAGTGGCGTGTTAGGGGTTCACGGCATAATACGTCCCCCGCACTATTTTGATCTGCGCTGCCTGCCCCTCGGAGCGTGGCTCATGGCTACATTCCAAGAATTGGAAGTGAATGTCTGTCGTTTAGCGGAGAGGTATCCTGCTAGTGACTAAAATTTGCCGTGCCATCGGAGCTTTCATTTCTTTGCATGATGTTAGTATCAAGGTATTTCTTCCACTCAGAGAATAGGTTTTTAGCTGTCAGAGACTGCGTGCGAATCGCATGTGAAACTTTCGAAATACTTGACTTGGCGTGCGACTATCCCGCACGCCATGCAAAGTACTCATGGAG
The DNA here is from genome assembly GCA_027575255.1 of Scolionema suvaense. Classification (NCBI taxonomy): domain Eukaryota; kingdom Metazoa; phylum Cnidaria; class Hydrozoa; order Limnomedusae; family Olindiidae; genus Scolionema; species Scolionema suvaense. The sequence goes on along the minus strand of JAOBRC010754005.1, from coordinate 4,569 downwards.
AAGCTTGCTTTGGTTTTAAATGCATTCAGCGATGTTAATCCTGTGCATCAAATTCACAACTATTCATATGCAAAAAACGCAATTGCAGTAGCATCTCTCCTTGCACCAAAAAAGGGATGTCAAAGGACAGTAAATTCCAGCACAAGGGGGAGTTTGACTTGACTTTAGCGCCGTGCTCAACCACTCACATGTGGTGACTAGTGTATGTGGAAATGGAAGGTATGTCTTGCGCCTTGAGTCGCATTCACACTACAAGTTAGCGTAGCAATGAAACAAAAACGTGGAATAAAATGCCAAAAGTACGATGCCGACTAGAAACTATACCTGGCCATTTCTATGCAAAAGCATTAAAAAAAAGGCACCATGACGCTGTTGAAGCTCAGTGCCCTCAGAAAGGTTCTTATTTTGTTTGGAAAGAGCAGGAATACGAGTGAGAAGCAAATGAAGCTTGGGAATCAAGAATTGACGTTAAAAAAGCCAGATCTTTACTACCAGCTTAAATCATCGGGGGTTCCTCGTATCGAGCAGTTCCGTACAAAATCTGAAGGCAGCCTTCGCCAAATGTTTCTTTTATTCTCAAAAGTCCAAGCGTTTAAATACATATATAAAAGTGGCAATGAACATGGACAATTTTAAGAGACTCTCTAAAAATTGAAAACACAGAGTTGTCCGCAGCGTGAAGAAAGCCTGCCACACTCGCTGGCTCAGTCTACATGCTTCAGTTGAGTTGGTCCACCAGGAATACCTTGGACTCGTACATGCTCTTCGTCTCATTAAGTAGAACATCAATGTTGGAGGTGCTATGGCAGATAGTTTGCTTAAAAGAGCTCATTTCTGCAAAATTTCTAGCTGTTTTGTATGTATGTTCTTGCCACACTTGGCAGCACTAAGTAAGATCTTTCAAACAGGAGCTTTAAACTATTCCCGAATAGCGCAAAGCATACTAAAAACCAAAACAAATCTTCAAAATATTGCCAGCAACCAAACTCCATTGAATGCACTAAAAACAGACTTAAATGGCCAACTATCCGCTTGCAAAATTGAACTTAGTTCTAGTACAGAAGAAGGGACTCAGCGATACACAACTTTGTGTGTTGAGGCAATTAGCAAGAATATTGAAAATTGCTTTCCACGGACACAATGAATGTGGCAAACGCCATTTCAATATTTGACGCTGCAGCCATTCTTTCAAATACAACTTCAGCAGAGTTCACCGTCTGCCGTAATGCTGATATCAGTAAATTAGCAGCGCGTTTCAAATTGGATGAAAATGCCGTAATCATCGCTTTGAATGATTTTAAGTTTGAAACACGTCTCTATTCCCTGACTCTCTTGTCCACGAAAGTATGTTCACACAAATCCATAATAACTCAAAGTGCAACAAGAATCAAAATCAAATAAATATCTGAAAGTGCTCCAAAGAACCAGCTAAAACATCAGAATTATATGCAACAAAAGATACCGATGCAGTCATTGAACTATCACAAATGCAAAAAGATAAAGACTAAAACCAAAGTACAAGACATCAAAATGAAATCTTGACAGATTCAAACAAGGAAAGGTCAATGTGATGAATACTTGCTGTTGTTGTTCTTACTGCTAATTGTTATTTACCTATGATTTGCATTGTTAGTTGTTTACTGTAGTTGCATTCTGTTTCTAACATGTTTTATTATATGTTATAGCTTGACTGACTAGCCTAAATAGATATTTAGCGGCACATGGCGTCTTAATCATTCTGTACTGGTAATTACATTTCAACACAATGTGTATTACTTTTGCTTAACCCAAGGAGTCAAAGATTTTCATCTTTTTCACAAATACATGAACTACTTTTCTCAGCGTTTTCTTAGGTGAACATAAGTTCTTCATATCATTTTCCACACCAAAAAAATTAGTACACCCTGTTTAGACAGCACCAAAAATGTGTTCTGAGTCTACTTAAGGTAAATCCAATGCCGAGTTTGTTTTTGAAAAGCTTTGAAATTGAAAATCAGAGATTCGGGGTCCACAACAAGGAAATCAAAAAGGGATGAGCCCTGTCAAAATAATTTGTATTATAACTTGGCTGCCGATTACCCCGACTAGAATTGCTCATAAGATTCAGCATAGACAGGATGATGTGTAGATGAGAGAAAGGAATATCATTGTTATTTTTGTAGTTTCAAGTTCTACACCAATACCATGTTTCACAGTCTCAGAGCAATGGGTTGCTTGACCAGGGTCTCAGAACTTATGAGTCGCTGTGTTTCATCTACTACTAGCAGTAACTGTGATCAGAAAAAATAGGCTGCCCACATTAAACATGTTTTTCAAAGAAGAAAGATGGGGACAGTCATGGAAGAGTGGAGGCTTTGTGAGTTGCACATCACCTCTGCCTTTCCAGTGGTCCATCTAGACTGGGCTGAGAGACAAAAGGCGTGATGGCCACTACGGAAGTGTGTTGGTATGGCTGTCTTCTGATGATATGATAAAAACATTGTTGCTTCGTAAAAAAGGAAGAGAATTCACCATGATGTCACGGAACAAACATTATAGAAATAAGCAACTTATTTGTAATAGCAATTAATACAATGTTAAAACACACTGATTACGGCCTTTGTTGGCAAACTCCCACCAGTATTCTGATTACCAGAAAGAAAATGTTCAATTTTAATGTCAACCTACTGCAGACCAGAAACGAAAGGATGTAGGTAAATATGATATCAAGAGCAGAGAGAGGGCCAAATTCTGATCTATTTAAAAAGACCAAAGAAGAGGGAATCAAATAAGAGCGAGTGGAGGATGAAAAATTTCCAACCTCAGTAGATAACATGTCCAATGTCCAATAATACTTCACTTTCTAAGGAGAATGTCAAATGTATATACCATTCAGGTACTCAGATAAAATCATGACCTCTGTCAAATGATTTACGTGCTTCGAAAATAACATTTGCTTCACCTGTAAATTATTAATTTCAGCGCCGCAGTCCGCTATTATAAATTACACAGGTCACTAAGCATGAATTACACAATGAGCAAGAAATATCAATGGCCATAATATGAACAACAACAGAAATAAAGTAGCATCAATAAAAATTCACGACCCCTTTCATTCCACATTTTTTCAGGGGCCAACTTCAAATTCAGGGTTTTACAGGGACTTTTTCAGGGGCATCAGCCATTTCAGGGTTTTCAGGGCTTTCAGGGATCGCTGGTCACCCTGATTAATAATATATAATTTGCCCTTTTCCATACTACTGAGAGCAGAGTCTTTCTTAGCATTTATATTAACCAACCTAAACTGGGTTCCTGCAAAAAGATACAACGCTACATGACAATGAGTACATATGTACCTGATCTGCATTGAGATTTCTTCAATTTCATCATGTGTAAGAGGAGACTGAAAATAACAACAACAAAAATCGCAGTGTTTGAAATGTACTTCAAAAGGATATCCGTTTCTCTAAGTGATACAGCACTAGAAAATAAAGTCCTAAAAATTTGTTCTGGTTTTATCCTCCCTTCATGCCCTCATTTCCTGAAGCACTTCATCATCTGGGCAACTTATCCTGGAACCAGATCCTACCATTCCCCTATACAGGAGCTGCTTGCCCTTAGCCGTGAAGAGGAAAGGAGGATCTGGCCATGTCGGCTGAGAATCGCTTTCTGCATAAGAGCAGTGGCATTGAACCCTCAGGCTGGGGGAGGCTTTTTGGCCCCCTAGTCAGATATCCTAAAACAACTTTTTTGGGCAATGTTTTGGTAACCAAACTTTACAGTACACTCCCAGAATTTATTGATACATGTTCTGACCAAGTTTGGAAAATTTCTGATCAACGGATCACGTGATTTGGGCCAATTTCCAAAAATGGGTTGAAAATCCCAGAAAATTTAAAACTCGGAAAACTTTGGGTTTTTACAGGCAAAAACGTGATTTTGGGCACCCTGTTTTACACAATGTTATTTCATCCTTGCTGATTTTCTGGCACAATTTATGTCAATTGTTTTTATCTATAGATTTTACCTTTTATATAAGTTGAGAGTTTTGATATCACGCGTGTCCGATTTGTACAACTGTACTACTGCATTCACATTTATCTCACATAGACATTAACAATTCGAATATTGTGTTCCTACTTTTTGGGTCACTTCCAGATTAATTTTTTTTCCGATTGATATTTTATTAGTGTTAGGAATGACATGATGGCTAAGAATGGCTTATGAATGAGTTCTTTATTGACATTTAGAGGACCCTTTTAATTTCTAAACTTTGTGTATTTGTGTTTTTCTGAGTTTCATGAGTAACTTTGTTCTGTCCTCTTTAGATGTAATAGATTCATTAGATATTTAGATACATAGATTTAGTATGGTGGGCTTTATGTGATGTTAAGATTGAAGAAGATATCTATAAACTAGAAAGGACATTCTATCTCGTGTCTGGCAGTGTTAGATGTTAAGGATACTCTCAACTCTCAGCTGCACAATTCAGATTTTCGTGATTTTTATGATTAAGATGCATTGTCACGTCATTTGATTTATGGTGTTCTCAAAGTCAGTGAAAGGTCTCTTAATGCACATGTTTTAATT
>JAOBRC010753894.1:0-10216 GCA_027575255.1 Scolionema suvaense | reverse complement strand
GCGGGGGGGGGGGGTGTTCTCCCCGCGAAACGTTACGGCCCTCCCTTCTGTTAGGTATCTCAGAGTAGAAAGAGCGCACACCAGAGGATCTTGATTCAAAATGCACCACAAAACAAAACTGTGCACTTTTCTCAACCTTATGAACACAAACCAACAAAATTTCGTATAAATACTACATAAAACACAATTGGAAATGTGCCTAAAAAACACAACAGCGCATGTCTTAGAAAGCACACATCTCCGAAAGCCTGCAGCAAGCCGTGCACTCATAAATGTATTCAGATGTCGGTACTAAACACAGCCATGACGATGCTCTGTATCTGTTACGTGTTTGCGCCGAGCAGTTCTTTCACAGATTTGCAGAAGTCTTCTAAACCAGGAACCAAGTCATCGTCCGACACATACGAGACACAAAAACGTAAGTAATTCTGGCACTTCGTAGAATCAATCGCATAGCTAGAGTAAACAAGGAAAAACATCATTTCAACTGGGCTCTGAGCCAACTTATGTTTATTATCAAGGGAGGGGGGGCATACTTGTCTAGTCCCTATCTAAAACCTTTAAAGACACTCCGTTATACCTCAAGCTTATGGCAATAACGGTACGGACTGCAAACCTTTGTTTTACGACAAAACGTTACCCACGACCTTACCTTATAAATTATTTATGACGTTACCCACGACCTTACCTTATAAATTATTTATGACGCCATTTTAAGGATTTTGGACCGAAATTTCGATAATTTCCAGGAAGACATTTTTTTCTCAAAAATTGGTTCTCTGCTCATATTTACCTCGTCTAAAGGCCAAAAACCCCCGCATGAATGCCCTTAGTTTTAGCTAACTTGATCTGAAAACTGCTATTTTAGCTCAAATTTTGGTACTGTACCATCCACGAAACATCACACATCCGGGGAACAGTCGAGTTTGAGATCTCAAAATTTTTATTGAATCTGTGCGACATATTAATACCGTGCTTTGACTGCTGCCGTATAGAAGTTATTAAAATTTTTGACGGTAGGGGCGCATACTTGCGCCAGTTAAACACGCATACGACGTTGCTGGTAACTTTTCACGCATAACAAAACAACCACTACTAAACATTCATTATACACGCTTTTTTACAAGAGCGTACCTTTTTGAACATAAGCTAAGACGTTCTTAACAACTCAGGTCAAAATTAAGCTTAACAATGCTCTTGGTCTGTTTTGAGGTAGATTCAACAGAAAACCTCTATCGCTACCAAACAACAGAATTGTGAATAGGGTGCTCTGTTCTAACTGCTGCCCATGTGATGTGACAGGGGATAATTTGCAGACCAGAAGAATTTGAATATTTTTAGGTAAATTTCACCTGCAGAAACAGTGGAAAATGTTTCTGAATAAGTAGAGAGAACTTTGAGGTATCACATGGCAAACAGTATAATTTACTGACAGGGTAATTGAAATTTACAGACCAGCCTATTAGATGAATTTCAGTAACAATACTAATAAATCGACGCCTTAAAACATTATTTTGAGCAACATTCTGTGTATCTGTTTGTCCGTTCTTTGAAATTTGACATTTTTACTGGTTTGAAATTAGCTGACCAGCCTGTGATTGAAGAGATACTTGTTGACATCTTCTGTTTCGTGTCTCTTATTTCTGCTTATTTATGAATAATAGAACATCATGGATTTGTTGATACTTAAGACATGTTCTTGACCACGAAGATTTGCAACTAAAAACTTAGCATGAAACTTAGCGGACCAGAATTTTGGTTGCATTAGCTAATAAATGTAAAACAACATGCTTTTGTATGCAAAGACTTCTTCTTTGTGTACTTTGTAGTTTGCAGAAGAGTCATTTTCATAAGATGTACTATCTAAGGAACAAACACAGATCCAATGCTGGCAACTAAAAGAACAGCATGAGATGACATAAATCTGTCAATATGTTTTCATACAAACTCTTAGTTGTTACAGACAACAAATGCATAAAGTAAAAGTACTCCAGGACCGTTCCAGTCTCCACTACACCTTCACAGTTCAGTGCACGATAAGTCTGCTTTCACATATGTGCACTGACCAGAACAACCCTTTGCTGGGTCACAGTTACACTTAACTAGCTCACGAATCACTAATGACGCTTCCAGTAGCATTGTCCACAGTGGCATATAGCGATCACCAGCTCTTACCCACCCCCAATCAAGTGGTGATGGGATTGAAGGGGTTGCATCCAATGCTTCACACCATACGTGCCCACTGATGTATGCTGCTCGAAGCGTGAGCTGTTTAAGAGCAGCAGACGTTGGCGGTATTGCTTCCACTTCCTTTCCATCTTTTACAAACATTTCCCTTCGGGCCTCGTACTGCATTAGTGGTGCGCTTATACATAAGAGCAGTAAAACGTTCTATTACCTTAATTCAATCAAATTTCGCGCAAGTTTTATTTTCGCGCAGAGCTGTCGCGCAGAATAAAGTCCAGGAAAGTAAACTGATTTACAGAAAAAAGCAGTCTACAAATAGGTACTCATGTGCGGTTGTGATTTGGCTACCCAATTTCCCTCCGTTCCTTTCAACTTTTCTGCAAGTTCTCAGTATTGCAAGGTGATCAGGTAAGATAAACAAATTTGAAAACTCAGGCCGAGTGATCGAGCAATCTTGAGCTTGTATTTTTGCCTTTTGCAACTTGCAACGTCTTTCGCGCAACTTAATTTTCGCGCACCCCCGTTAATGAAAATTTTCGCGCAAATCATATTTCCACACGCCCTAATGCGCGAAAAATTGGTATTTTCGCGCATCGGCTTGCAGCGAAAATTAGATGTGCGCGAAATTTGAGTGAATTAAGGTATTGGAAGTGTCTCATCAATGTAACTCAGTGTAGATGAATCACACAGTTTAGCAAAAATATCTGTGATTTCTGGGCAGCTTGTCCATGTCTTCCATGCACTTTTCTTCCCTCAGGAGCTGAAAGAATTGATCGCACCCAGTGAATGCATGAAAGAATAGAAGAGCACTACATGTTACCGATCCCAAATTTTCAAAAAGCAAATGAATTGGATAGAACGATTTCTTCATCCCATTTCTATTTCCATCCACAGCTCGTCAAGTCCTAGATTCGGAAATAAGGCCACGGCAATTACAATGACATCAGTATCAACAGTCCGTAACTTAACAGTTCGAATACCATAGGAAGCCATACCACAGATATGTAGGAAAACTCGGGTATCGCCTTCTTCGTGAGAGCAAGGCGCGACAAAACTATCGTCATGGTCATGATTTGAAGCAAAGGTGTGATCAAATGCACATATCACAAGCTTTTCATGTCTGATGGCTTCAACAACTTCTATAGACAAAAAGAGGAATAGTTCAGGCTTGTTTTCATCAATTCTGAGAAATGCCGACCAATTTCCTGGGGGCCTTTTCCCCGTTTCTGACGAGTGACTGCCTTGAGACTGCCTGATCTATAAGTGTCGAATACAATATCGATTCGAAGACAATTTCTCAGTTGCAATTCTATCACAAGCACGACTTGATCAGCATAATCCTGAAAAGTGTCAGCTGTCTCACGCTTCAGTATCTTATCTTGACAAGGATGGAGGTTCTCGTCTGATTTCATGTTTGAAGAGTTCTTCAGTCTCACCACCACAAACTTGAGTTGCAATGTACAGCTGAGCAAAGAGTCTCATGTCTTTTTTAAGCTCTTTTGTCTCACTTTCGCGACAGATTCGAGAACATGCTGCATTTGATGATGAGAATAGGGGTAACTTATTTTTCTTGATTTGCTGATCAATGGATTTCGCTCTTTGTTCCAACCTCTCAGACATGACTGCCTGTGCTGGCACATAACCTAATTGTTCAATTTTATAAACAGTTTTCACTACTTTCTCATCCACTACGTCTCTTGTACCAAGTTGAATCAACTCGTTGGAATCATCACTATCAATAAATGGGTTTCCAAGTTTCTCAAATTCCATGATTAACTTTTCTACGTGATCTCTGAATCGATTCTGGAAGGCGGGTGTTTGCTCATGGTGTCTGAAGTAAGATTTTCTGGTTTCTTTTAAAGTCGACTGATTTTCAAACTCTTTCACTAAACGAGTCACTTCGGGACCACATACCATCCACCTTCTAAGCTTATCCTCATCTTCTGTGAGGCCAATAGCACCTCCACCACCTTTCAACAATTTGTTTAATTGTTCATAACAATGATCAATACCCGTGCAAGAAAATGGATTATCAGCTCAATAGATACTGTAAAGTTGCCATCCTTCATAAAGCTTTCATATGCGTGTGGGTTAGTCTGATGGAGTGTTTTCATGTCTTAAAGCAATACAACGGTCAAAAATGATATCCAGCTGATGGATAGAATATGAAAAATGATGAAGTTTGGCTTTTGTTTGAGGTGAAAAGCTTCAGCGGTTGTCCTAAAAACTTGCTTCGAAGTGTGGCTAATTTATGCACCCCTCCATGTTTGATTCACATTAAGCTATGACCTCACTTATGACCATCACTAAGGACACAGCGGGCCATAGTAACCAACCAGTTGAAAGAATTCTGGAGATGGTTTAGTGAACATATCCATGGTCTGACAAAAGAAGTGTAATCAAATGTGTTCAGCTGTCCTTCGATTGGGCACGGTTCAATCACAAATATTCACTAATTTCATTGGTCATAACCCACGTCACGCATAATTACTGTGTCAAAGAAAGATGGCTGAAACTTTGCAACTTTGAAGGCCTGAATCTCTTGAACGAAAGCAGCTTTTTACATGAAATAAAGACCAAAGTTCTTGAATTTGAAAGTACTTTCAACCATGTTAATTTCATTTTTGACCGTTGTACTGCTTTAAAGGTGTACCGACAACCAGCCAGCGTAATGGTAATGGTCAAGAGCAAAGAACCAAGAATCTTTTGAATTTCTAGAATATACATCTTAAAGTCGTGGCTTCTAATGAATCTTCTGAACAAGTGAAAGTGCATCTCTATCTGAAGTACAACTGACCAGAACTGAAACATTGTTTTTTCTCTTTCATTTGATTGCACCATACTGTAAAATCAAATGAACTTGAAGGATTTTGACAGAGCTGCTGGTCATATGCTTTGCGCAGTAGAATGTTTAAGGCACAAGGAGTCACTTGATGTGCATACTTAGTCCGTGAAACATCATGGCCAGAAAGAAGTGACTCAGCAACTCCAGATCCAGTAACACCAGCATTGTTGATAACTGTCGTCCAACCAGTACTTTCAACTAAATCACCTAGTGCACTTTTGCCATTTCTACGTGAAGTGTTCCCAACATGATGAATAAATGTTCCTCACCGTACTGAGCTTGGTAGTGCCACAGAAGCTGCTTTCCTACAGAGTACAAGGGTTGGTCAAAAGCAACAACAGGTGTCTGAGGTCTGAAGTGGTGATTAACAGGCAATTTATGCAATTGGTTGAAGAGGTTAATGGCCAAGTGACTGTACATAGGTTAATCTTGTAGTAGAATGCTCAGTGTGCCTGAAGATTGTTCATGGGAGCAAGAAACTGGCAGCAGCACAAATGTGATTCTTTCTGTTGTTGTTGTTTGGTATTTTAAATGTCACGCATCTTCTCCATCGAAGAATTCCATAAGCAAGTCTGAACGCAATGCTCAGTTCTTGTTCTATAATAAGTTTCCCCAGAATGGCTTTTGAGAGTAAACGTTTGTGCCACATAAGTCAACTGGACTGTTGCTGTTAATCATGTCTAAAAACGAAACCCTACGGTTGGATGTGTAGTGACAACTTTTGAATGCTGTGAATAGCGAGTCCAAATCTAACAATACAGATGTGTCTCTCCTGCAGATTGTGTTGCGCAAATTTCATCTCATTTGATTAGTGGCTCAGAAGTTAGTGAACGTGAAAGAATTCCATAGTATTTTACATCGAATATAACCCCACACAATTTCAATAAATCCACTGTAAGGCCATCATATCAAATGAAATTAATAGCAACAACAAGCAAAACAAACAAAACAATATGTGAAATACCAAGAATCCGAAAGTTTAGACCATAGTAATTCATTCCCAGTAGTTTTGCATTCCAGAAAGATCGACCAAATCAAGAACTTACCTACTGCCTACATTGAACAAGCGGTTATATTTCTTCTTAAAAATCTCCAGCAGATCTGAAAGATCAGAAAGCGCCACAAATGTCTACAGCAATTATAATTATCTAGTCAATCAAAAAATAAAGAGTTGACCAATCAATTTTGACACAGATTTCTTTTTTCCCTAAATACACCTCTTCACAGTTGCAAAAATTGTATATAAACAAATCGTCACAGAGCGCAAGTCATTTTTATGCGCCCTGAGGGATGGGTTAAGAGGCAATCGATGCACACCAAAAGCAGCATAGCTGTCATTCGGCAATTGCAAAGTAGCAATTGTCCCGTCTGCTGCAGAGAATGTAGGCTGTTAACGGTGTTTTTGTATAACGTTTCACTGGATGTTCGAAATTTCAATGGCAGAAAGAGGTTCTAGCAGATGCAGAATTGATTACTGTGAAAAGGTGTATTGCAAATTAGCAAACTTGTCAATTCAGAGCTTTTTGAAGAAACATCACAGAAAAAAGGGCAAAAACACCGAAGTAAATAAAACATTGAATACGCAAATAAATTATGGAATAAATAAATAAAAAAATTGGGCATCAATAAACAAACAAAATAAATAAAACAAGTCACATAATTAGTGGACTCCCGCAAACGTAATTGACAATCTTTGAGTAAAATCAAAGAAAAAAAATAAAGACATAAGCCTTAAGATACACACCAAGCAACCAAAGAAGGGTTCTAGAAACATTTTGAAAAAACCCTGAAAATATATTACATACATAAATTACAACTTGCATGCTGAAAAACATATTCCCAAGATATAAGGCATGGATCACAGCATAAAGTAAGCCACCCCTAAGATCCACCTAAAAAAAATGAGAAAAAAAGGAAGAGTCTTTTTGGAAAATAGCCACTTTCAGACGTATATCACCATCCCTAAGCCCAACCTTAAGTGCGTTTTCCTCTAAGGCTCATGGTTCATAACATATGCAGAAATGCCCCGAAGAATCACACCTACAATGCCAAAAATGAATCAATTGTATATGCCGTGTTTGAAAAAAAAACACCATAATGGCCAATTTCTGACCCAAATTGCCACCTGTAACCCAAACGAGATTTCCGGAGATATGACACATGGTTCATAATATGCACAAAATTGCCCCAAATACTCACAACAAAAATGACAAGAATCCTATGAACAGTTTTTGACATATTTAGAAAAAAAAACATGAAAATGGCCATTTTTGGACGTAACTTGCCACCCGCAAGTCACATGAGATTCTCAGGGGACATGGCATATAATTCAAAACATGCGCAGAGTTGTCCCAATTATTCGCACCAAAAATGACAAGAATCGGATGAACAGTTTTTGATATTATTCGGAAAAAACCCATGAAAAACGCCATTTTTGAATGTAAATTGCCACCTGGAAGTCAAACGAGATTTTCGGGAGATAACGCACATGGTTCATAACATGTGCAGAGTTGTCCCAAATATTCACACCAAAATGACAAGAATCAAATAGCTTTTGACATATTTGGAAAAAGCACTGAATATCGCCATGTTCGGACGTAAATTGCCACCCACAAGCCAAACGAGATTCTAAGGAGACGTGGCACATGGATCAAAATATGTGCAGAGTCACCCCTATTATTCAAACCAAAAAGGACAAGAATCAGATGACATATATGGAAAAAATCCACGAAACACCCATTTTCAATGTATGTAAATTGCCATCTGCAACCCAAACGAGAGTTTTCCCAGATATGACACGCGGTCCACAGCATAACTGCTATTGCCCTGTAGTTTCACACCAAAAGCTACAAAAAAGTAATGAACGAATTTTGAAATATTTTTGAAAAACCCTGAGAATGGCCATTTTTGGGCATAAATTGCTACCGGCAAGCCAAACAAAATTTTGTAAAAAAAATTCTGGCTCCATCACTTCTCTTCAATAACGGATTGTTACGTTTCAGAAAAATTCATTGACAGGACGGAAGGACGGATGGACAGACGCTAAAGTGGGAGTCCAAAAGACAAGAGCGGAACAAGACTTCTCAAAGATATAGCACATGACTTCTATATTTAGAAAGCCTCACACCCTAAATTACTACAAGACTATGAACTGAAGACTGAAGAAAACTGCTAACGACCAAAATAGTAAACATTACTAAATATTAACTCAAAGCAGGCAAGAATGTTCTCAGCTGTTACACAAGTCCATGCCAAACATTGTAAAAAATGAACAAACTGATCTTAAAACCTTGCAAAACACTAAAAATGGCCATTTTGGGACAAGCAAGGGTTACCCACAAGCTGAAATGTTTTTTTCAAATGGAAAATTTCATTACTTCAATAAAAAGATCTCAAGAATTAATCGAGCGATTATCCAAGAAGTAGTGTTAGTGATAAAAGGACTGATCTCAGTCTACATGACTTTTCTGGTGATGCAACAGGTAAAAACACACTTACCTTGAGCACGATACTGTTCCGGTAAACGTATCCACAGGAAAAATCCGCCATACAAAAATATAAACATCAGCAGTTGAAATTAGACAGGACGCACTCTTTCCAGACTTCCAGGCTGCAATTTAGGTCAAGAGGAACTTGATACAAATACGAGAAACATTGCAAGTGAAATCGACTGAGCACGTTTTATGAGAACAAAGCTAAGTATCCCAAGTTTAATATAGAATTAACTTAATCCTATCGCCCTTGACACATTTTTTATTGCTGCTGCTAAACCGCTGAACCAAATGCTATGAGTTTTCATAGAATTTATCTGGGAACATTTTGGTCCAAAAATATTTCCGCAATATACCACCTGTCGCCTACAATAGGTGTTTTGTTTCGGGCGATTGGAGGCAAACTTGATGAGTGACGTCATCAAAAAGGCATTTTTACTCCAATTAACTGTATTTAACTGGTGTAAGCAGTTAGGCAAGACCTTTTCATAGCCTTTTCGATGCTTTGGATTGGATTGGGACCAATTTCGGCGGGTGGTGATGCTCTGATGACGTAACCCTGAAAGCAACAGATTTTGATGGGTGACCTTAACAAAATGATGACGTCATCATTGCCACCTGCAATTTTTGGGACCAAACTTTCTGTCATTGGCCTACTTACATACCAAGTTTCATGCTTATTGCCTATTGGAAACAAAAGTTATCGAGGGGGCGGAATCCGCCCACCCCCAGTTCTGAGGAGCCCAAAAAAGCCCAGTAGGGATAGGGTTAAGGGAAGAAATCTTCGCGGGAAGAAAATTGCTAGCCTGCGAAAATTAATTCCCACGAAATTTATCCACAATTGAACCACGAAAATAAATTCCACAAAAACAGTAAAATTCTGAAAATCTTTAGAATAATGCGTTCTTCATCAAATACCTATGAACTAAGATTGACTATCTACTACAGTGAAAAGTACACCACACTAAAATCTTATTTTGATGCGGAAATAGCTTCCCAAAAATTTATGAAAAGTGTTCAGCCGCAAAAATTTATTCCCGCGAAATGCCCGAAAAATTTGACAACCAAAATTACTTCCCGCGAAAAGGTAGTAGACAGTCACATCACCACTTCAGATGAAAGTATGCCTTATTAAGAGAAGAAATTCGTGTGGGGAGAAACTTTGGCTAACAAACTAGCTAACTAACTAACTAACTAACGAACTAACTAACTAACTAGCTAACTAAATAACAAACAAACTAGCTAACTAACTAACAAACTAACTAGCTAACTAGCTAACTAACTAACAAACTAACTAGCTAACTAGCTAACTAACAAACTAACTAGCTAACTAACTATAAACTAACTAACTAACTACCTACAGTCAACTTAGCTGCGTACTTCTTGCCTGTTTCAAAAACATACAAAAAAGCAGTTCCAAGCTCTTTCTGGACAATGAAAGTTCGAATCCAATGAAAGCAAATGTTTTCTTAGTGGGCATATAAGATAACGTTACGAAACTCTTGTGATCAAAGACTTGTAGACCAGACTGAAATAGGAGGTTGGGGCCACCCGAGGCCATACCAAATGAAACCTGGCCTATTTGTTGCTTTTATATCTATATTTTCAGAAAATCATAGGTAAACGGGCTGTTTCGTCATGCGAGATGCTTAAAAATCCAAAAGTTTTAGGGGGTGTGTACTAGAATTTTTAG